>OZ012711.1:20566277-20727039 GCA_963942595.1 Cylloceria caligata | reverse complement strand
GTGTACGAATTAGGGGAGCGGCGGCAGTGCGGTGCAGTTTTCTGCATCAGCGCAGGAAGGGCCGGTTTCCTTCGTCGAGTTGCATAAACCAGCCTTATTATATTGCCGCATATCGTGGCACACGGAGATTATATTTATCCTTGCTAAAAGAGTTAGCTACAGTGCGAATGGTATTCACGAAAGAGACGTTCACACCGGATGAGCAAAGTCGGTCGGGGTTTCCCGTGAAGGCGTTTGCAATTTTTGTAGCTAAATGTACATGAGAGTGTACCAACTATATCTGCATAGAACAACCGTATAACTAACTAGAGCGTTTCTAGCAACGATCACCGCTATATTGCTGCACCGGGAATAGCGCACCGCATCGCAAGGTTGTAAAACCTCCGTTGGCTCGTGCTAATGCCAAAGCGATTAGTTATTTGTCTCCGGCCAAGAATGCAGATAGAGTAATAGCTCTTGGGCAATAATATATTTTCTGAATAACACGCTGTTCGTTGTTGCTGTTGTTGATCTCCACTAACGTTAGAATATTACTAAAACTCTATATACATATATAACCCACACCATAAACTCAATGTTAAATAGTTGCGTACCTGTATTACACGTTCTCATGCACGCTAACATTATTCACCCTTTGCTGACCATACCAGCCGCCAGACCAGGAAAATATGTTCCCTGTATAGTGTCGGAAAATGTTTATCGCTCGAACCAGTTCACGCTTTACGAGCTCCACCCGGAGCTCTAATACCGAGAGTAGTTCTTTGATGTTGTATGCCACTTACGGTATCCCTTGACTTACGATTAGTCTCTTATATCATAATGCTTTTTATTTTTTCCTCAAATTTGTTAATATACTCGTCTTGTTTCGTCAGGTACAGGATAAATATTCCAATCTGAAGTATATTCTACGTTACGGTAACGTTGCGTTGAAAACTTATGATTACAGCAAGAATTTACGTCCATAAATACGGAATTTTATGCATCAATCGATTCTGTATTATTAAAAATGAAGATGCTGTTTGCCTGGGAAACATTTGTTCGGATTATCCGATGTTTGTTCAAAATCAATTTAGGTTTCAGTAAGGCAGTCTGATAAGCGTTACCAAAGTTTAGCTGGATCTGACCATTAGTCATATCTGATATCGATATAACTTATCTGATCAAGATCCTCAGATTTAATTTTAGCTAAATATGGCAACGTTACGTCATGACGGATCAGATTATTCGTCAGATTTGATACAGATCTGGAATGAATCTGGTATCGTTGTGCGTTGATCGATTCGAGTCACCAGGTTTAAAGTGGTTCCGGGTCGGATCTGACAATTAGCGTAAGACAACAACGTTATCCCAATGCAATTGAAGCGGATATTCTAAGCTTAAACATGGAAAGGCAGACAACAATGAACCAGGTTCGAACGAAGTACAAGAATTTTATGATAACTTTTTATATTTCTATTGAATTCTGTATAAAAAACGAAACTTTAGGATCGTGCGCCTCTGGCATAGATCGAGATACTTGAAAGCTGAAGTATTTTTTGCTCCCAGATGAAAATAAGTCAGAGCCAGCGAAGTAATCTTAGCAGCATTGGTAGCAGCAGAAACACGACTCGCGTCCTTGAGCCTGAATCCTGCTAGAAAAAGGAGTCGGATCATAGGAATCATAGGGATTAGTAATTATCGCTGTCAAACGACTACGGTTGCAGCGTAGTTGGTGCGTTTCTATAAGTAACAAAAAAAAAGTAACAAGTTGGCTGACGGAGCGTGCAATCGTGGTAGCTAATACCTCTCAAAGCCACGAGTTTCCATCATTCTGATCGCCGCACATCGTCAACGACGAGGACTGGAAGAACGAGGACGATGTCGTGATATGGTAACCGTTAACAGAGCCGTGTAATTCCGAGCAGAGAGCGCGCGGCTCATTAGTCGATGGCGTGTGGCTAGAAGCCTGAGGTGAGCTCACACCTGCAGTGATTTTAGGTGTGAGCTTCACCTTTTGGTTCACTGTAACTCGAGGTATAATTTATTTAAAGGAAACAGCGATCTACCGACTTTGGAAAGAAAAACGTGTTTAATTTTTATATTATCGGTAAAGCAAAGCCGTCTCGAATGTCTCTCACGTCTGATCGTTCGTAACGATCTTCTGATTATGTAAAAATATTCTCAGTTTCCAACATAAAAAAAGTTCAATTATTTTTAAATAGAAAATAATGTTCCGGAGAAATTAGTGGAAGCGATTTAACCCTTCGAAAATTGTTTAACATGTCGGATTGAAATTTGTCACGCAAGTGAAGCAATAACCAAGAAAAAAAATATCAAATTGATTCTAAGGGGAATCCCCTTTTTCAATGGACTCCCTCACGATGAAAAAATGAAATTGTAGGCTAATACGTTATGAAGTACGAAAGTCTTTACGTATGCACAAAGGATTACGCGCTTAGTCATAATTTCATGAATAAAATAATCATCGAATCGCGCAAATTACGAGTCTCGTTGACTATACAGTGGCGATCATGCGAATCCAGTATCAACTACGTTTTAACATCCCAAAAGGCATAACTTTATTTAACCGCCTCACAAATTGCAGTGATTTTTTCATCGTTTCGTTTTTTTTTCCTTTCTTCTATATTTATTTATTCCTCATTTAAAATTTAAGTGTGAACGATTCAGCTGCACAAATGCAGCATAAATGATGTTTAAAGCGTAAAAGTTTTATTATTATTTTATATGAATTTACATTGACCCAATAAAGAATTTAATGACTTTTAGCAATATCAGTTATCGTGAAAGTAATGTGCGAAGTACCAAGCCGAAGTCAACATCATTTGCTCAGCTCGTTTTACGTCCATGATTTTTATATAATTTAAATTTTATAAATAATTCTTACCAAGAGCTCGATATGTGAACGAACAGGGTTCTTTCGATTTACGCACAGTATATTACACTATGGAACGTATAAACGCGTACACTCGGAAATATATTTCTTCACGCCGCATACTCGAACCTGCAGAGCAGAAAGATGAGTATACGCCCCACAACTAACATAAGCGCCAAGTAGATAGGTAACATCGCGTATTAACCTAAAGACGCGGTAATGCGATGTACATTTTTCTTTTCATCTTACTCATTGCTACAAATTTCACTTTTTCATCGTCAGACTTACATACATTTTCGGATATACAGTCATACGAGTTAACATTTGAATTTATTTCCTCACAGTGTAAGTACACGATATGAATGTAGTATATGCATAAATGTATTCGTAAGTTCTCTCCCTCGTACCCTCATACACGGACATGACATAATGTATCGTCCGGGTGTTCGTTCGTGCAAGAAATATATGTGCTAGGGAAAAGTGTACAAAATTGTGTATGCACGCAACAACGAACGGAAGAAAAAAAAATGAGTGAGAGTAGAGGTACGAGAGAAACTTCTAGCTGTGTACACTAACGCTAAGTCGTGAACGCACGATAAAACTAGGGAGAATATTTAAAGTTGGCAAAGAGTTAATAGCACCACCACCGGCTATGCTACGTTACATTTACTTTGTTATGTATAAGCAGTATATGAATGCTTACACAACTATACATTTTATATTTAATCCTTTCCACACCTCGTATTTAGTCTGAAACTTCTACTTCGTCTTTTTTTCGCAATCACTAACGTGTTTCTCTCTTAAATTATTTAGTTAATTACAATGAATGAGTGTGGCTATCATCGAAATGATAAAATACAATTGAATTATTCGAATACTTTGTGCAAGCTTGACGTCGATTGAAAGTTCATTTATCTATTGATGAAATTTTAGTTATGATGAGCAATTTGAAATAATTTTGTCGGGATGAAAGGGTGGAATTTGTTCCAGTGACAAATTTCAGGGTATGAGGTGAACTACATGTTAATTAAACAACGAACTTAATTAATTGTTAATTAAACAATGAGGTGAATTAGATGTTAATTGAACAAGGAATAAAGGGCTTGGTTAAGATAACCAAGCGATTGGTTAAATATCCGACAACCGATTAATTCGTTAGACAAATCAAGTTATTGGTTTTGTTATAAATGACTTGGTTGTCCTAACCAAACCCTTTTTATTCCATGAAGAAAGAGTACAAAGTCTCGATTTAAGTTAATATTTAATCAAACGTTTGATTATCCTGACCTAACGTTTTTGCCATGAATGAAAAGTATAAAGTCTCGATTTAAGCCGAATTTGATGCAATATACAAAAATTGTACAAAATATTTTAAATATGAGTAAAGAATGATTTAAAAAATATTTTTTTGAGTATTAGTTCATCATAAACTTTGTATAATCTATGGCTTTTCGAGAAACATCTTTTTACCTTTATTGTAATTTGAATTTTCAAAAATTCTGTTGCAAATGAAAAATATTTCACTTCTGTATTTTTATTTTAATTAGTTTTATTCGAGTTTTACTAACTCGAATGGCCATCAAAGAAATATTTGCAAGTGGTTCGAATTAGCTTTAGTTTTTTAAAATCAAAACAGCCTAATGCTTACGATATTTTCAGTATTTCCAAAGTTGACACATTTTTATTTATTACCGTAAAGTGTCAAGAAAGGTTATGTCGCCCTATTTTTTTCTCTCATATTGAAGCTGATGGAATCCCTTTCATGAATACTAACTGAATCTAACGAATAACCGAATGAAAGAAGTGCTCACAATGCTGTACGTTAACAAGATATTCTCCGAAGGATGTCAATTTGTATAAGTTCATTTACAATGTTGCAATGTTTCTCAAAGATTTCGTTATTAATTAATTTTCACAATTGTGAATACAATTTGGTAATTTCAAGGGTTTCCTTTTGCCACTTGAGTCTCAAGATGTCGTTAGAGTAAATAACATTTTAATTTAATGAAATTATAATTAATATCAGAGACAACGAGAAGAAGAAGAAGCCTTTGAAGGATTTTGCAAATATTAATTAATCAAATCTCGTATAATCTTAAGATATTTTATTAATTAATTCAAAGTACGACAGAGGGACGTATTTCCACACGAAGATATTAATTGCGGAATCTTTGAGTAGTAAATTGATAAGAAAATGCATCGATCGAGATGACAGAAGTAGCGTGGAGCGTTATACCATAGAATAAAAAAAGAAACGAAGTAGGTGTCTTAACCAGTAGTAGGTATAGCTCGAAGTAGATATAAAAGAAAAGGAAGCAGACGGGCAAGCCTCCTCACTTCAAAGGACTATAAAAGGCTCAATCCTGCTGCTAGGAGTTGTTCGCGCTCGAGTGACAAAAGGAGGAAAGGGAACACGGTGCACAGAAAAGAGTGAAAGAGGAATAGAATGAAGTGGATAGAATTGCGGTGGTTTATAGAAGGGTTGGCCCTTAGCTATATTGCAATGTGGTTAGCGTCAGCTTGGCTCTTCTTCTTCTCCACATTTTATCTTCTTCCTTTTCCACTTCGTTCCTCCTGTATGCCCATCTCCGTAATTCTCTCTACATACTACAGCTTTTTTTTCTTCATATTTTTGTTACGTATACTTCTATTATACACTTTTCTATACTTGGTCATCATCCACCTTCTTTTTTCTTCATCCTCCGGTGTTCTTGGGGTGCGCCGACAATGTGACATGCAATATGGTAATCACCGGTGAGCTCTGAGGGCTCCGAAGACTCACCGACTTGCGCATCCCCTCCCTTGCCCTTCGTTCGGACTGTACGTTTCTCTACTACTCTTGATAGTCCGTGTCGGTCCAGAACGAAGTGTGCTAACCATTCTGTATTTCCAGTTGTCCAGGAATGAAAGTATAACTTGGACCATGGAGGAAAGGTAATGGAGCAGCAGGAATGACTGCGTAGAGAATGACGACGAGGAAGATGAGGAGAAAGAAGAGGAGAGGGACGAGGAGAACGAGATGGATGACGATGACACACGTTTGCAATTTGCATACCACACTCTTGTCGTAACGTACACGAATAATCAATATTTTTACTACTCGGTTGAATATTTTTTCTTCTTTTTTCATTTCTTTATCTCCTTGAGTTCGGTTTTCCGTCGTCGCATTGCTTGCCACAGGCGACTAACGGTCTTGCAGGGCTTACAGGATTGAATGGAAGTATACCGACTGAGGATGGAGGATGAACCCTGAGGCATCGCTTCCACGGCTCACAGATTGCGCTTGAAACGACTACACGGTATCCTACGGAAATACTTCTAAGGAGAAAAAGAAACGAAGAAAAGAACAAACATGTACTTTACGTTTCTTTATGGTTCATATATGCAACGGAATACTAATAAGTATATTTATCAAGTGGATGTCCGGTGAAATGAGCAGTTAACGTGACCAGCTACACGTGCCAAATCCTGTTAATTATTCTTAACTGATAATTATATTGTTAATTATTGTTAAACATCGATTTGCAACTCGAAAAGCGACTCGTTGTCATCAAAACAAAAAGCGCTAAACATTTCAATGATTTATTTCTTTAATATTTTCGCTCGAAAGAAAGTTACAAAGAAATTTTATACGAAAGATTATTTTAAAAAAACACTCACGATCATGAAACTTTTCTTTATTTTTATTTCCTGATAGAACTGTTTTCGTGAAAAAAAAAATTCCGTGATTTTTATTTCAGAATACTTAAAAAAAAAACCACAAACGTCGAAACATAATATTTTTTTAAATCTCCGTACGCGCACCCGTTGCGTGTGTGTGTGTGCGTGTGTGTGTGTGTGTGTGTGTATGTATGTGAAGAGCTTGTGAAATTGCAATGGATATATATTGGAAACGGGTTACTCGATCATCCCGAAAATGCAATTTTCCGCCAAATTGCTAGAGGGTGTCTCATTTTATGATTGTTTGAATTTTTCGAAAAAAAAACATATACGCTCTCTAACTTTCGTAAATTTTTAGCTATCGAATTAAAACTTTTTACAAAAACCAATAGAATAGGGGATGAGGTACTTTAGGTTCTTCAGTTTAACAAGAATTGATAAACAATCATTAAAGAATCATGAAATTTTTGAAATTTTTGGAAAAAAAATTATTTTTTCTCTAACTTTTGTAAATTTTCATCTATCAAACTGAAACTTGGTGTACAAATCGGTTAACAAATGAGGATACTTGGTCTTAAATTTGATAAGAATCGCTTGAAGGGTTTAAACTTTATCGAATTCTTTTTAAATTTTATTGAAAATTTTTATTACGTAGGAGGAAATCACAATTGAGATATTTCTCAACCCATAGAGGAAAATCTATGGAGCAATTTTTAATTTAAAATTAGCACGTTTTGTTTAATACAAAGTATGAAATATTGTGAGAATAAAAAGAAACCAATTTTATATAGACAAAAAAATCTCTCGACTGCGAAAAGTACTTTAAAAAAATTTAATTACCAAAAGGGTGCGTCTCCCTAAATTGAATTTTATATCAGAAATATTGACGATGAATTCAATTCAATGCGATAAATAATTAGACAATTATTTAATAACAATTTTTCCAACACTGTTCGCAATCGGAAATATATTACTTTTTGTAAATTTACGTTATCTTATCCTTTGACAAGTTGAAAATGGCGAGTAAAAAATTGTTAACACCAAATAGTTAGGTTGAAATAACGAAAGTCGAAATCTGATTAGTTTTGTAAATTGACAATTCAGCGAAATAGTTGCGAATGGTTTAAATATTAAGTTGACTGAAAAAAAATATTAGGTCGATTGATAAAAATAAAAAAATGTTCATTAAATTAATTAAACATTTAATTCGTGAAGTGCACAGATTTAATTAATTTTACAAGATCTTTATCTCATCGTCACGATATTATTTTAAACAAACGTTCAATGTGAAGCAGGCAAAAGGATGTCGAGTGAACGTCGAGCAACGATTGCGATATTCCCAAAAAAACTTTGATATATAGAAATCGGCGTTCTACCAACTTTGTAAAAAATGTCTTTGTCCCTTCGATGTCAACCTAATTTGAAAATTTAAACATTTAAATAAAACACACCGTCGATGATTCAAAGTATTTGTTTTATCACATTAAATTTTAGAGAATTTTTACAAAGATCGGTAACGACAAAAGTAAACGGTAGCCCTTAGTGACACGCATATTATCGGACTTGGCCCTACGGGCACTGTTGGAAGTACACTGAAACCTCTCATAGCTTACATCTTCGTATCTTACGCGTAGGCGTGGTAGGAGAATGCGCATATGCATTTTTCATTGGTCGTAGCAACAGGCGGACATAAGAGAAGGGGAAGTAATTTCGCCGTTCCAAGCACACGATTGGCTCTTTAACTTAATCGGTTGTCTCTGTATTATGTAAGCTATGAGAGATTCCACTATATATATAAAGAACTGAGAGCAATTGACACAAGAAGACATTATTCCAGCTATCAATTCTACAGAACACCTGCCAGGGTTTTCAAAGATTGATCTCATCGTTTATTATGAAAAATCTAACAATTTTTCTTGACTTTATATAACATTTTTCTTCTCTGCAAATTAAGTGCATCGCTAAGCTCCAGAGATCCGATTATCAGTAGCGAAGCTGATGCGTCGTCATAGTTAATGATAGCTCGTTCCTCTCTCTTTCCCCTTGCGCATAAGTCGGGTACCACGAGAATCCGTTAGGCATGTTGCTTCTATAGTTTCAAGTTTCTCTTCTTCACTCCTCCCCGACCCCCTTCAGGTACACGCGGTCAGCCACTTATCGGAATTATTAAAAATTTTAATAAACTTGAAGGTGACGTTAAGATCTTGATACGGTTGACGATCAAGGCGACGAAGAACAATAATATCGTGATGTATTTTGTGCCTCTAGTTCCGTCTTGCAAGCTGACGAGATCCTCGAAGCAAAAGCTGCTGCATCGAGGGAGTGATAAGGATATTGTTGGGTTTATCAAGTAATTGAATAATATCATGACTACCAACAAAGCTACGTAAGCTATAAGGAAAGGGACATTTTCTTGTCACCAGTAATTTAACAATGGAAAAAAGAAGAGGAAGAATAAAGAGAAGAAGAAGAAGAAGAAGAAGAAGAAGAAGAAGAAGAAGAAGAAGAAGAAGAAGAAGAAGAAGAATAAAGATGGAGACCAGCTGATGACCTCGATGATGACTCCGAGGACGAGTGGATTTTACTGATGAATTTATTATAATATATTTTCTCGTATGCCTCTTCCATTGCTCGCGTGCATCGAGATTAATTCTCTACCGTGATGTATCTCGTACCGGTACCACTTTTGACATTATACCGTGTTATTCTCTTCTTGAACTTTCCAGTCGAGAAGATCTGATCCATACAAATGCAATCACGACCAAGATGGCAGATGACCACTCTTGCTTCGTTACTTTTTCGTAACACTTTGATTGTTGTAACCGTTCCACACGGTGCTGTGTTTATAGCAATGATCATTGATGACTATATCGGATAATTGTTACCGGTTAGCATCGTCACAAGGTCTGATTACATATTTCTATTCTCTCGAGTTACCATTTCTTAAATTACTTTTTAACGTTTGTTCAATACACATAATTGTATTTATAAAATTCGGACGTAATTGAACAAACAAATGTCTGCATGCAGATTAGAAAGATCGAACCAGTAAAGATTTGATGGATTCTTAAGGCGAAGCGAAAGACTCGCAACACACTACTGGTGTGTGCGTGTGTGTGTGCGTGTGTGCGTGTTTGTGTGTGTGTGCGTGTGTGTACGCGCGCGTATGCGTGTAAGAGGGAACATCGTAAAGATCGTGAAAGTGCAAGAGAGAGCATATCAGGTGTCACGTGGTACATCATGGGGTGAGCCTTTCGCTTGCCTTAACAGTGCGCGAAGAAGACACGTGCATGCATGTAATAAGGCGTTGTCGTTGTTAGGTTTTCATTCGTCGCTTCGTACCTTGTCAGCACGTCAACAGTAACAAAATAATACTTCGCGAGTTACTTTGATTTTATTCAACAACCTGTATTTAGTTTGTTTAAGAAGTATTATTAAAGTTCCAATGTATTAAGTAATCATTGACGTGCAATTTTTTAAAACAAGAGTACAACGAGTTAACGTTGAACAGCGACTACCGACGATCGCTCTACTAACTAAAAAGTTATTAATAATCACCCTAAGCGATTTATTCCGTCGTTTATTTTAGTACAAGATGCATAAGATGTTTATTATTTATTGTCATTTCACAAATGTTGGTTAATCATTCATCATTTGTTTGTCACGAAAAAGTTTGCTTAAAAAATGATGTTTTTGTAATCAAAAGAACCTTAAAGCTTTATTAACAGCTTACTTTACTTATAATTCTCTTGTTCCAAGCTCTCGGGAGATGGCTTTCATCGATAAAATCTTTGACTCGTTCGACATCGTCGTTCGTTCGGTATTGAACAAGTGGAAAGAAAAATATTCAATATCGGCTCATTGTAAAGAAGTTTTCGTTGACTCGTAGAAGTTATCGAGATGGTAAGTACCATTGATAAATGTTGTTTATGGTAGTTGATTCATCAACGAGTTTTCAAGATAGACAGCGATGCGTACGTGTAATTCACAGGATAAGTATAATGCGAATAAACATATGTGATTACGTTGATAATAAATAAAAAAAAAAAGATAATGAACCGGCGAAGATATCAAAGATAAATAGAATTACGATTCGTAAGAAAGTCCACGTGTCAATGGTACGTGTACTTCTTTTGTCCGGTGTACAGACCTCGAGAACCACAAATTTCAACGGCTAAGAGAGCAAATGCAAGCGCGAGAGTGTCTGAACGAGTTGGAAAAATGGCCGAGTGTGTCTTAAGTACCAGTAGAACTCTGTCATTAAGCGGTCGTTTCGGTGCAAACAATCGTGTTCGCGAGCTCTGTGCACTTGACTCGAACTCGAGTGGCCGCCGGAAAGCTATCATTATACAATTGCACTTGCTACTTTCAAAGACCGCGTATCCTCCGTTAGCGTATTTCTTGCTGAGCATCATTACACGGTTATTAATAATTTTTTTCAAGTCTCTGGACAACTATCATCGACGCCCCTCCTTCCTCGAGAATTCGTCGGGTTTTCGTGAGTAAAATAAAATATAAATAGTCGAGAGATCACTCGGGACACCCAACGAGAAAAAGTCCGCTCGTTCGGACTTTGGCTGTTAGCGCGTTCAAAGCGATAGAATGAAAGAACCTAAAGGCTACTGCCGCGGGTGTCGTGTACCGCTTCTCGTTATACTCTCACGCTGGTAGCAAAAGGTTGTGGGACAAGCTCTTGGCGTAAGCGAGTCTAAGACGATACGGTGCCCATAGAACGGAGAAGGAAGAAAACCATGCGGCAACGGTTTCTGAGTGCTTGGCGGCACTGCTTCTGCTGCTCCGTCTGGCGGGAGAACAAGACTCGCGCACGCGGGACTAATGAACACAAAACATGTCAACAGCCGTGGGAAGCTGCAGTTGGTTCGTACTTCGCTATGTGCGCTTGGAACATTAAGACCCTGAATCGAAACGCTTGTAGCCACTCCCATGTACCTTGATAACCGTAAACCGAATGTTATCGCAGAAACGTGAGGACATTTGTCTTGCGATTGGTAATCGATATTTAACATGAAATTCGTTTTAATTATTAAAACAACTTCGTAAAAGTTTGGACTATACGTTGATTCATTTTAAGATGATGTGTTTCTTCCATAATTATCGGAATTTCGTCGAACTTTCTATCTTGAAAAATAGTCAGTGGTTGACCATCAATAATTTGTCAAATGCCTGCGTCCGTACAAGAGCATCAAGTGAAAATAATTTGATCATTTTAAGATTATGTGTTTCTTCCATAATCATTCGAATTTCGTCGTTCTTTCTATCTTGAAAAATAGTCAGTCGTTGATCATCAATAATTTGTCAAATGCCTGCGCCCGTACAAGAGCATCAAGTGAAAATGTTTTGATCATTTTAAGATTATGTGTTTCTTCCATAATCATCGGAATTTCGTCGAACTTTCTATCTTGAAAAATAGTCAGTGGTTGACCATCAATAATTTGTCAAATGCCTGCGTCCGTACAAGAGCATCAAGTGAAAATGTTTTGATCATTTTAAGATTATGTGTTTCTTCCATAATCATTCGAATTTCGTCGTTCTTTCTATCTTGAAAAATAGTCAGTCGTTGATCATCAATAATTTGTCAAATGCCTGCGCCCGTACAAGAGCATCAAGTGAAAATGTTTTGATCATTTTAAGATTATGTGTTCCTTCCATAATCATCCGAATTTCGTCGTTCTTTCTATCTTGAAAAATAGTCAGTCGTTGACCATCAATAATTTGGCAAATGCCTGCGTCCGTATAAGAGCATCAAGTAAAAACTTAACGACGAAAATAGCATATGCGGTTGACTGGAAGAGGCTGACAACGAAAGGAATGTTCCAACGGTAGATGTGGACGTCAGACGTTTAGGATACATGTTATTGTCTTGTCCACAGTGAACACGAGAGAACAATACATCGGCAATAATATTACTGGCAAGCCGGACAGGCAACATCTTCTCTTCAACGTCGCTCTTTGCGTCTTGGCTCGTAACACATTGCTTTAGTGAGTCATATAGTTTCATTGCCACGAGACATACCGAGATAAAGAATAACAACCGAAGAAAACGCAACAAACGCGCAGTTCCGAAATATCATTAAATAATAAAGAATAAAACATCATTTCTTTTCATCATCGCCTCTCTGTTCTTTTTTTTTTTTTTATTCTTAAAAGACCAAATATATTTGTTATAAATAAAAAAGAATTAAAGATTATTTCATATCGTCATCGCCTATCTCTTCTTTTTAGATTCTTAACACCCTAAATGTATTTGTTATTAATTAACAAGTATAAAACATTATTTCATATCGTCATCGCTTCTCTAGTTGTGTTATATTTTTAAAAACACAAATGTATTTATTATTAACTAAATAATCATACGACCGGCCGTGTTAAATACAAAGATTAAAGTGAAATAATTATTTAGGTTATTTATTACCTTCTGATGGATTTAGTAATTAGGACTCAAGTGAGTCTTTAGTTTATTTAGGTTTTAAAAAACTGACAAATTTATTTTATTTTACAAAGAGCTGATATAAACATTCGATAAAAACGCGAATATATTTTGAATTTTTGTTACTACATGCTCCTCACTAATTATTTGGCTAACGTAACGTTCTACTTACGATAATTTCTGTCAAACGCGTTGTAACAGATTGTCTTTCAATCTCATTGTTCGTTTATACAATTCCTATCGTTTGATAATTAATCTTTAAAAAAAAAAAACGAAAGCATTTCATTCATGTTTCTTATTTTTTCTTAATGGCAAAATACATTATTCAATGCTCAATCTGACATTTTCGATGCAGTGGAGTGATAATAGATAGAAAGGATAGGATTTAATTTCCAAAGTACATCACGCGCTCCCTCTTATATTATGTACGTTACTTTGGAGTAAATAAAAAAATTAATTAGTTACGGTTGAGTGTTTGTGGCGAGTGAAGCACCGTTACACGTGTCAGAGGTTCGTCGCTCGTTTCAAAAGTAAATTACGTTAATGTAATTCTAACGCTCTACACTGTGACGTGAACGTACGATTTACTTGTCCCTCCTGCGAGCGTCGACATTCCAGTTTCGAATAATTAAGAAAATGCGGGCCAAGATAAACTTTAACGACATCTCACACTTTTGGCTCAAGAGAACATTTATAAATAATCAAAAAATGATTTTAAAAATACAATTTATTCGAAACAAACCAACAAATTCGATTGATAAAAGAAAAAAAAAAGTATTTTTCTTAAAATTTGTTAAATAATTATATTTTTTATTAAATTATTAATAATTATTAAACATTATTATTCGAAAAAATCAATGTTCTTGGTATCTCTTGGTGGAATTTTACTTTTGGCTTCAAATGTATACGCGAGTTATCCTTAAAATAACCATTGTAAAGGGTGATTTTTTAAGAGCTTGAGAACTTTTTTTTAAAAAAAAACGCATAAAATTTGCAAAATCTCATCGGTTCTTTATTTGAAACGTTAGATTGGTCCATGACATTTACTTTTTGAAGATAATTTCATTTAAATGTTGACCGCGGCTGCGTCTTAGGTGGTCCATTCGGAAAGTCCGCTTTTTTATCGACAAATTTTGTTCAGCGATGAGGCTCATTTCTGGTTGAATGGCTACGTAAATAGGCAAAATTGCCGCATTTGGAGTGAAGAGCAACCAGAAGCCGTTCAAGAACTGCCCATGCATCCCGAAAAATGCACTGTTTGGTGTGGTTTGTACGCTGGTGGAATCATTGGACCGTATTTTTTCAAAGATGCTGTTGGACGCAACGTTACGGTGAATGGCGATCGCTATCGTTCGATGCTAACAAACTTTTTGTTGCCAAAAATGGAAGAACTGAACTTAGTTGACATGTGGTTTCAACAAGATGGCGCTACATGCCACACAGCTCGCGATTCTATGGCCATTTTGAGCGAAAACTTCGGAGAACAATTCATCTCAAGAAATGGCCCGGTAAGTTGGCCACCAAGATCATGCGATTTGACGCCTTTAGACTATTTTTTGTGGGGCTACGTCAAGTCTAAAGTCTACAGAAATAAGCCAGCAACTATTCCAGTTTTGGAAGACAACATTTCCGAAGAAATTCGGGCTATTCCGGCCGAAATGCTCGAAAAAGTTGCCCAAAATTGGACTTTCCGAATGGACCACCTAAGACGCAGCCGCGGTCAACATTTAAATGAAATTATCTTCAAAAAGTAAATGTCATGGACCAATCTAACGTTTCAAATAAAGAACCGATGAGATTTTGCAAATTTTATGCGTTTTTTTTTAAAAAAAAGTTCTCAAGCTCTTAAAAAATCACCCTTTACATTTGTGTTAATAATTATCTTCTGCGTTAACAATATTAAAAATTTTTTTTTCATTATAAAGCCTCTTGTAATATTCATTAGGATGAATTAGGTTAGTTTTGTATGTCGCGTATGGGAAAGGTTTAGCCTCCTCCGTGCGTACGAGGTTGTATTCGGGATGCATTGCATTCTCTTATCCACAATTCTCAAAACATTTCTCAGCGTCGAAGTGGTTGCTGCAGTTGACAATAAACTAACTGAACTAACTGAACTGCGATACTATCCTTCTCTGTTACATTTCGTTCAAAGGAAGGAAACAGCGATTAAATCTTGACACTGCAAGGAATAAATTTTCAAAGCCATGCTATCGCGATCGTGCGAGGTGTGCACGCGCGTTCATTAGACCGCTGAAGCTATAAGTGACGATAGAGTCATTAGGAGACACTCGATAAAATAGGGAAAATCGTTGGATAAATTAACAGCTACCGCAAGATCGGCAGTCATGGGATAAAACGGACTAACATGTAAATATAGAGGATCCAGTGTTGGAACGATGCAACTTCTTACGAAGGTGAACTCTCGACAAGATAACAAAGTGTGTATATCCTTAAGAACTCACATTGGCAGTCTAAACACGTGGCTGTGCTCAACGACATTGACTTTTTGTTTCTACCGTTTCGTTTTTATCTTCTTCTTAACTTTTAAAGTCAACAAAATACGATTTAACATTTGTTTTCTTGATATTCACAATTTAGCATTGATGACATTAAGGATTGGAAAGGTACAAGTAAGAGAGCAATCGTCCGATTTCGGTATGAAAAAAAAAATATTTTCTAATAATAACACATATTTTGTTAATAGTATTTTTAATAATAATTTTATAAAAAATCTCTCACGACTGATTATTTCTTACACCGATTACTCATGTTCCGATCGTATAAAAAGAAAACTATAATAGTCAAATAATCTTTTCGCTACAGGTTACTTAAGCCGGTTAAATAAACATTTTTGAAGATGTCAAAAAGGCGTAAGTAGTAGCCAACCAGTACTGTCTGTATATATATAATAACCGAACAAGGAGTATTGCTTGTCGAAGATACTAATCGTTGCTCGGTGTTACCAGAGTAACGAACGAACTCGTCGACTCTTGAGCTCGCAACCAAGAGCAATTCGTAAATGGCGGCACATGAATTGCTCATGAATCGCTATATATATATATATTTAACAAATACACGTAACCAATCTTTACAATGCTTCCAGTCTGTCTTCGGTAGTTGCTTTCCTCAGCAGAGCACTACAGTACTCAAACGGGGCTACACGTATTACACAAGATACACTTGAGATATTGCATCGCTTTTACTAGATCTATGAACTCAATGAATCTCTCGATAAGCCTTAAAGACATCAAGAGTGCATGGAACAACTGTACCGACAACGTGAATAATGGAACGATGACATCAGAGTCTCTCAGCTCTCGCCCCTCATCGCCACTTGACCTTACTAGTAGCGCGCTTTCCATAATTTGGTCAATTAAGAACAAGATACTCGTGAAGTCATGGGCTAACGTCATTGACAACGAGATAAAAACATTGAAATGGTTTATATTTCAAAAGTCATAATAAATTAATGAATTAATAAATTAATGAATGATTAAGAAATTATTAAATAATTTATCGAATACAGGAACGTGTCGTTTATTAGATTTTTTCAATAATTATTTTAAAAATTATATTCATGTCTTTGATTTGTGTTGAAAATAAAAGAGAAAAAATAATTAAGTGTAAGAAAATTGTGTGTTAGAATTATTATCAGTTCGATATGTATGGAAAATCTTGTTAATACCATCGTAACGAGTTAAGCTTCTTTGATGAAAAGTAGCCAAAAGCTTTATTTCTTTGTTAAATTATTTCTAGAGCAGACACAAGGATTACGATAATTTAATAATGACTGACTGAAGCAAAACAAAAATTAATAGCTTATGAGTTTATTGAAATATGTAAAATAAAATTACTTTATAGACAATGTAAGAACTTTACGTTAAACTTATAATTGATTACTTTATAATGACGACAACAGCAACAACAACAACAGAGACGGAGAATAATTAGAAAAAATAAAATTGTGCTCCATTTGACGAATTTACATTGAATCTATTCGTTAAAAATGATCAACGTAATTGCGATAAATATTTTATTTCGTGCACAGAAATTAGATTCATCTATCAGAAAGAAATTGAAATAAAAAAATATTTACTGTTCAAATTACGCATCAGCGTCTTCCAGTTTTTTCTTTTTTTTTTTCATCAACATATTTCTGTCAGTCCGTGTAATTTTCATCGGTGTTCACGATGCTTTTGATAATGCGAAACGTATGCTATCTCGTGATAATTGCTCGATTCTACGGTGGCGTATCGGTTGTAGTTGATACACGAGGACGAATGCACAGAGGCGCACAGCAGAAGCTTAAACTACCTATTTATCCGAGATGGGATGCGCTCTCCGTAACGTCAGAAACTGCGTACTCGATCGCGGCAAACGACAGTTGCAATGCTGGCGTCAACGGATTAAAATTCATGACGGGTGGGTACGGACGACGGGAACGACGACTCGAGACCTCGTCGACAACATCGTCGATGAGGACGACGAGAAGCATCATCTCGGTACGTGTTAGGGAAAACACTATGTCCGTGCCCGGAAGGTTTCGACGTGATCGCCAACACATTCCACGTGCAAATTACCAACGCGAGAAATACGCTGCGCAATGTTGCCACTTTGTGCGTACGATACGACTGTTCAACACTCACGAAGAATTCAAAACTATTTACCCATTGATTGACACAGATGAGTCGCAGCATTTATTTTTCTATCAATTGCATCAGGAGAACAATTTTTATTTCCTCCAAGATATTTTATTAAATACAAACCAACATTGTCATAATTGTTGCAAAAATACACAGCGCGCATCCCTGAATCTTGTTTATCAACTTTAATAAATTTTTAACGATACATTTCACTCCTCGATTCAATTGTATTCCGACAAAATACAATTGATTGACATCGAGAAGTTACAGCTTCTCTGATATTTATTGAAATAATCCTCGAGCTGCTGAAAGGAAGAAAAAAATCGGTCTGTTCGTTAAACAATCATTCGAATTCCTTATGCAGAGTTTCGAGTGCACCTGTATAAGTGAGATCGACGGAAAGAGTAACTTCGGAAGGCTCCTGGCGAAAGAGAAACGGTATATTGCTCTTCCACACTCGCGTACTACGTATACCTTTGCGAATGCAAGTTTACGGTGTCGTGAGGCTCGTAGATAAGCCACATCATTCGGTGGCACCGGCTTCTGAACGCGGTGATGGTGCATAGCGGTAGCAATGTTGAAAATATATCTATATGTGTAACTACCGGACTCGGCACAGTACCGATACACCGACACCGCAACTGTACGTCCAATTTACAGTGAGATGGTGTTATTTACGCGATATCTATATAGCCGTGCATTTATTTTATTGCTTGAAGATCGGGTACGAGAGGGACGTACCTATTCGCGTGCAGTATTTTATTATCTACGGTATAATAAATAGCACAGAATGACCGTAAGTATTACGAACAATGTATGAGATGTCTAGATTCGTCGATATTGCCTAACAAGGAAGTTTTAGGAGCATGCGAGATAGAATCCATATAAGAGAGGTTCGCGTATCTCACCAACGGAAACCTTCTTCTCGTATACTCTTGGTTATCTAGCCGCACCCGTTGCTAAATCACGCGAGATATTATTCCGGCAATGTGTGAGTGGTATGTTGTCGGTGTGTATGATAGGCACACATGATAGGCGATTCAGGTAGATCGTAGAAACGTGAGTGTAACTTGCGAGTTACTGGATTGCGCAAGCGTATGAGCACTCGATATATACGATTGGATCAACCCTTTTTCATCCTCAGATTCTTCAGCTTCTGGCGCTGTTCCTGTTGGTAAATTCCACAATGCCTCACGTTGAGATCTCAACGAGAAATTCTTAGTTCTCCTCGATCTTATTCGCATGAAATAATAATATTCTTGTAAACGTTCACGTGGAATATCATACTGTGTCCTGACTCTCGAGTGACTCGCGAGCTCTGAGACCTTTGTAACGATTGCATCTCTTGCGGTAAAGTTATTTTTATTTTATTCTACTGTGGATATTAGATAATTCTGTTGGCATAGCTGGTTAGGTTTGTTGCTGGTGCTGCTGCTGGTGCTGCTGATGCTGATGTTGGTGGTGGTACTGCGCTAGGACAGGTTTGTCAATTTATATTCTAGAATCGGCTCCAGCGTATGCTTTAATGTACTTAGTCGTAGATATACCGAGGGGAGATCTGGAAACGAATTAAAGATAGTTATGGTAATCATCGCAATAGCTTATCTACCATTGAATTATTTTAATAATTAAAAATGACGAAATTGTTAACCTACAGATATATCTATCGTCTTTTAGATAGTCACTGATGTAGTGAATAACGTGTAAAAATTTCAAATCGATTAGTCGAATAGTTTTCTTGCAATCACCTACGCCAGTTGGAAAAAAATTACTTTTTGAGGAGATCGAGTTTAATCCTTCGCGCTCACACTGCGTGAATTTCACCCATCGATCAAGCTTGGATTTAAATATCTATAAGGGACTAGATTCAAATGGAACTTTTCCCACGATCTATCAAGAGTTTTAAGTATCCCCTAAATGTATAGACCGTCAGACATTTGAATAAAGTGTCAGTATCGAAATGGCAGCCATCGGATAAATTAAAAAATACCTTTTATCAAACGCGCGCTGTGACACTATTTTGTTACCTTAAACTATCACATCTTAGGATTATTATCTCAAAATTTTGCTTAAAATTATTGAAAATTGAACGAGTTATGATATTTTGAATGAAAAAGCATTTCTTATATATCGACTTTTATTACATATTTTAGAATCTTGAAAGTATGTTTCATAATTTTTTGGTCCCGATTGGAGAGATATTTCTCACACAGTTACCATTTGAAACTCAGTTGGGTACATTTTTTCAGTGTGACAACCATGAAATACTACGAAAATGTGACCGAGAAGAATTAAAGTTGTCAGCTACACTCCCTGACAGTTCCGGCCTGTACAACAACTTTCGACTGTAGCAATCAAATTAAAATCAAATCAAGCCCGGAAGCTATCCACATCTGATTTAAATTAATGTAGTTCCAGTGCAATCTTAACAATACTTTCGGGAATTAAAAAAACCAAATATTTTAGGTTTTTTGAATATTTTAGAGCGGAACTATCCCTTAATATTCTAAACATGATCGCTATCAGTGTAACTCAGTGATTCAACAGTAGAAATCAACAATCAGGCAGTTATAACTCTAAAATATTGTGATTATTGTCTTTTTCTAGGAATATAGAACAACAGCAACAGTTCGCTATCTTTGTAAAAGTAAAACTACGATATTATAACACAATGATTGAAGAAAGGTGGCGAATAATGGTTGGTAACGATCTCGCGATCTATAAGAATATGTGAAACTGAATCATTATATCCACGGTGCAATCTCCACGTGGGATTTATGTCGTCACGACTCACAGATTTGATATAATTGATAGGAGCAGGAAACGAGCTACGAAATGACGAAATAAAATGGATTGGTATAGATACTGAAACGGCAAAGCTCAATAGTACTCGATTCTCAACACGATTAGTTCCCGCCTTGCCCAATAATCCAACGACGTCACGATTTATGAGCCTTCGGGTAAAAACATCGTCGATTCGCAAACGTTCGCTCGATACACATATTTATATATCACTACATTTACTTGATGCATCGCACATATATGATTCTGTCTCTAAAGTTTACCTCGGTGCACCGTAATTGCAAATTACTTTTTTCCGAGTGATGCACCGTCGTGCATCAAAAGAAATTCAAACAGACGTTTGCAATCGTGAGTTTCGATTTACCGAGTTAGACGGAATTCTTAAATCTGTTGACGATTGGGTAAACAAAAGAATTTTACGATAGCTGGATACGATCGTTCTGTTGATATGTCGTGAGAATTCGAGATATTAACTCAAACGTATCGTGTAATCGGTGATCGGGAATTTAAAAAAATTGTAATAAATGTCGTCGAAAAATTCCATTAACTATCTTTTCCGAACACAAGGTCACCATCTTAAATCTTAATTAAGGTACACTGAACTGGACAGTTATTTCGGGATTCTACAGTGATCAGGGAATCCAACGGTGCAATTAACCGTGCACAAACCGTACACGCAGTGCAGTAAACATAAATTTAAGCAAACGTCTAAAATAATGAGTTTCGATTTATCGAATTACACGAAATTCTTAAATCTCTGACGATTGGGTTTTGCGAAAGCTGGGTACGATCGTTCAGTTGGTATGTTCCGAGCAGTTGAGATTATAACTTGAGTTAATCATAACGATCGGCAATTATAGAAAAATCCAATAAATACGTGAGCATCATCTTAATTAAGGTACATTGAACTGGACAGTGGTTTCAAGATTCTACAGCGATCAGGAAAGCTAACGGTGCGATTAAACGCACTCAACCCTATTGGCTTATATATAAATGTTGAATACACGGATTCTTTGGATTCTTTAAGTTCTTCCGGTTCTTTAGGTTGTCCAGCTTCTTCAGCTTTACACTGTTTAATGGCGATAAAATTATATTATATCGATAAGTATATTTGATATTGCGTATATGAATCGGATATCATATTCCAGAAGATGAAAACCTTGATTGCTCAGCAAAATAATTAATTGCTTTTTCTTTTTTATTTAGAAAGGAAAATTTCACAACAACCTATGTTTATAATGACATTCACTGTAACGGTAATCCTCACGTTCATCCCGATACAATACACGCAATAGCTATATTAACAGAAGCGAAAGCAAAATATTAGATGAATGGTAGTGTAGCATGCAGGAACAGTGGCAGCCGCAGCTTGTCGCGAGTAGCAGCTGTAGCCTTGAGTTTCGCTTTTGCTGTGGCGAGAACCAAGGTTGCTCCATTTACCCGCCTCCGCGTTCACGTATCGCGAACGCTCGCAATCACTTTCGAACCGCTCTCAATTTATCTTGCTTTTTCCCTCCTTACCTTTTTATGAACGATTATACTTTAGAATCTAGGTTTCAGTGAACACTTTACATACTGCGAATGCTTCTAAAACGTTGAGCTATTGCTCAAGTTAGCCAAAGGATTTCTCAGTTAAATAGAACCGGCATGTGGGTGTGCTGGAAGAGAAGGGAAGGAGCTACCGTACGAAATATGAAAGCGATACGGAGGCTTAATGTACGGTGATGTGAAGTATTACGAACGGTAAAAGGAAAATATGTAATTCAAAATTTTCAAGGTTGAATTACGTAGAAAACAAATCTATTTGTCGTTTGTAAATTAGTGTCCTTATCAACTTAATTTTGCACATGGGGCATTAAAATATGGAAAAAAAAAGCTTCTACCTCATCTAAATTTCTAGCATTTGTAACTGAAGTGTTCAAGTGAAAAAAGTGTTTAAAAAAAAAACACGTGGAACCTATTTTCAAAATAAAAATGAATATTTGTTTAATCGTTGCTGGAAAAAAGTATTTTTGTGATGTTTCTTTACCGATTTATCGTATCCACCTAATTCTGTTGCATCAAATGTATTCTTACGATCGACAGGGATAAACTGTTAATGTTACATTAACTGTTGTAGAGTAAATACAGATACTTTTTGTTCCCGGCCAGTTTGGAACTCAATTTACAAATCGATTCTTCTCTCCATTCGATACACGCCCTCTTATTTCCGCTAGGGTACGCACTGCTATGGATGGACAGGCGCTCATGGAGAGTGGCGACGGGAGAGAGGACGAGAGGAGTAAGATTGGTGAGGACAGGCGAGTAAGATCGATGAGTGTCAAACGCGATCGTGGTCCCCAACGTCCAAGCTCCTTAACGTGCCGCGGAGTCGAGCAAAGGAGAGCAGCATCGGCATCGCTACTCGACTCTGGTTGTCCGAGTGATCATGGTTCGTGTGCCGCTCGCGAGTCTTTCCTCTTTCCATGTCACTATGGTCGCGCGAGTCCCTTCAACGAAGAACCTTTGGTGATCTCGAGCCGCAAAGTCCCTCTCGTTACATTACGACAGACAGTAATAACGGAGTCTCGACTGACTGCGCGATGTAGGTCCAGAAACACGTATCGTGTGTGCGTCATACGGTGACAGGACGAATGAGTAAGAAGAAAAAAAAAACGGAAGAAGAAAATGTATAAAAGTTGATCTTGAAGTCTGAAGAAGAGACGAAGTAGACGGATAAGAAGAATTTGAGGAGGATGTTCAGGAGGAAGTGGTTCGGGAGAAGGATGTTCAGGTCGAGGAAAAAGAGGAAAAAGACGCAGAGGAAAAAGAAGATGAAAAAAAAAAAAGAAGAAATGGTCGTCGACTCGGAGGATAAACGTTTACCACAGTGGGGGTGACGGCCCGAGCTGTCTCGTGGAGCACGTTGTCCCAGACATTTGCTCCAATAATAACACTAATTTCGTCTACCGGAATATACTCTATTGTTTGGCCACGATACAGCCATGTCTCATGTTCTCTTTCCTTTTTTTTGTCCCCTTCTTCTCGTTCTCCTTTCCTCCGAACAGCGGATGCAACAAACTCTATAATCCTATGGGTTGGCGTGTACAGGGCAACCATCCTGCTAGTAGCTATCGCGTCCGTATGACGCTGAGGGTGAAGGAACGGGACGGACAAGACAGAAAAAAGTGTTGAAAAGGGAAGAATGAAAGGGATGAGAATTCTTATTAAAATTGGTCATTCATTCTTATCGATAGAATGAATACGTCGATGCATGCACATTACACATTATATTACACAACACAATTTAGAGGAAGGATCTACGTAACTTGGCTGTATATCTTCGTATCGTATCACGAGAAACAAGTGAAAAAAAAAAATCTAAAGTAGAGAACAAGCACGGGGTCACGACACGACGTATCACCATTACGTGTTGACGACGCAAAGATATCTTTTTAAGACTACGACAATCTTCATACGTAACTTTGAATCATTTAAAATTTGATTTCTTATATTCACGTAGGATCTCATGCGACAGAAACAAATCATGAACTTTTGATAATTGCGAGAGACGTGACTTCGCGTTTACGGGGATTACGACGACTCTCGAATATTCGAATATCGTAACGACTTTGCCTGATTTTATATGAACGAACGTCGTATGAGAGAGGGATCCGTTACAGTAAATTATGCAACGTTTACATTATTTTCCTAACTAAATAAACATAATTCTACGAAGATGATGAACACGGTGGAAAAAATAATTATGGATGTATAAATTATTACATTTGGATCCATACGAGGGACAATTATTCGTGAATTCGTTGATAGTTAATGGTCGTTGGAATCAACGTGTGGGAAATTAAAAAAAGAACTATGTGCATTGATGACTTTTACCATTAACGTTGTATCACAATGATTCATGACATTTATTCAGGTTCCAACAGACTTTTCTGCATCTGATTGCAAAGTTTGTATCTCCCCGTGATCGCTGTTAATTATTTAAACCCCATACCTCGTGCTCATTGAATTTTACATAGTCAGAGACTCTCGGATCTCGTATATTATTTCGTAGATACTCGCTCGGCGTAACACTTGGTGTCTGTTGTCTATATAGCTACTGCAACAGTTAACTAGTAAAGTGATTTTAGTATTCATTGGGACAGTAGAGGAAGTGCAGTCTACAGTGTACGAGATAGGTGGTTAGAAACAATCCAACCATCTCACTCCCCTTTGGCTACCCGCAACAGAGTTATATCCTAGCTCAGCAAAATTCACTAGAGTCACGTGTTGTGTTACCGGAAGTCGTGGTCCCGGTCTCTAATCGCTGAGACTTTGGAAGCATCTACCTCTCGCTCGATTCTCAGAGAGGTATAAGTGCGAGGGAAAGAGAACTGTAACCACGTACGTGAATAGTGTCTAGTACGAATGGCCGAAACAGCGGAATGCACTCAGCAGAACTCACCCGTTCTACTATACAACTGTGGTGAATAACTCCCATAGAACTACGGAGATTGGACGTTAGGCGTCGTTTGCTATGGTTCTGATGCTATGTTAGCTTTCCACTGGTACACACCGAATGCACTGGCTTACCGCAGCACCGTGCTCTTTGGACTAGTGAATAATTAAAAGCCCCATAGCTGATGAAACTTGTTTACCTGTCACAGGTGTAGCAACGGTAAACCAACGCCGACTCGGTATTCCAGGAGATAGTGAATAGTTTCCACGTTCTTTTCCAGTTGGAAAAATTACGGTGATTCCATAGCGAGATCTCTCATTTCGTTTCCAAAAGCGAAAATCGATCGTCGGATTTTGTAAAATATGAAAAATACTCAGAAAACAATGTACAAAGTTCTACTTTTGAATCAAGCGCCCTCTTCAGACTCAAGTATTACAAGTAGCACTTGATATTTTGGTTTCGAGATATTTTACTATTGATTTAGCGGATTTGTATCTTCACCTTAACTCCCCGTACGTAATTTTTTTTCTTTCGATTTGTAACTCTTTATTTGTCTGTCATCTCTAAATCTAAATCGCAACAAACTTCGACGGCTCCTTTGATTTATTATTATCAAAAGTTTTTATCGGTACAAATAAATAATTGGATTAATGTAAAAGTTGATGTCAAAGTTTCTGTTCGATTGGATTCCAACTCAGATAGTTTGTAGATAAAAGTTCACTGGATTTTAATCATTTTTGTTAAAGCTATCAACGGTCTTTGTTATTTTAGTAAAACTTTGTGCTCAAAGTTACGCAAAGTCTCGAGCGGAAAATCAGGGAAACTGAATGGAACAAATCGATTTGAAATGCCAGTCCTTGCTCGATCCAAATATAAAAAAACTAACAGGTCGAAAGTGATACTTTAATACAACTTGTATCCAAATTTGAAAACGATTGACGATTTAGTGATTAAAATTCATCGAGCAAACGAGTTACTTTCTATCTCTGCCCAACCCAATCGAAGAAATGACGTTTGACGCTTCTCTCTCGCACATTGAATATCGCGTTGAGCGTAGCTTCTCTCTTCCATTACCATCCTGCAACTTTGTCACAAATATTCTTAAGGCCTGCTCTTTAACTTAACAATAATTGCAAAATACGATGTACGATTGTAACGCACCGTACCGTTTCCCATTCTTTGAAACTTCAAATTGGAAAGAAATGAATCCCAATCGTTAAGTACTTCATCCGCGGAGACAATATACATACATCGTCATTGCGCTGTATCGTCTCATACCGAGTATGGTACACCATGAAACAAATGCCACGAGTTCTTCGTTTGTAATAATAAAGCTATGAATCTATAGATCTGTACGAGATACAAAGATCAAGGAGAAACACGAGGTACTTGAGAGTCGCGTTCAATAGGCCACAACGTTTGGATCTAAAGATCGCTGCTCCCCTGCTGTAATATCTGGATTCTACCTTCACCTTGTTTCTCATCGAACTATACTACGAAACAAATATACACAATTCTATTATAACGTACATAAGATCTATACAAAATAAATGTAACGACTATATATCGTATTAAACTATTGATACAGATACACGAATAAATATTAAACGTAGCTTATTTCTACGAGTTTCTTTCTCGTAGTTGGGATATTTCTATATTTCTATTTTGCTATTTTATATAAAGTCTTAGAAAATAGTATATGCGCAACGCCTTATCTAAGATCTTTGATCCGTTGAATGTAGTCTTAATAAATATTATAATACGGTAGATATAATTCTATGGTCGTTCAACGTCGGTTCCGGCTGTCATCCTCCCAAGTAATTTCTTCCCGAGCAATAGCATATTTCTGCTTGAACTATACTCTGTACCACACTTTATAAGCTTTGCCGCTGCCTGGTCAGCTCTTTCAAGTGATCGGAGATAACGATCCCGATCGGTATAGGAGCTTGTGTTCGCCATTGCCCAGCACAAACCGCAGGTTAAGTACCGTCATGTCGCGATACTATGCTGCTGCTGCTGCTGCTGTTGCTGCTGGTTCTGCTTCGATCGAGGCTTTCTCATAGCTACCGTTTATACCTCGTTAATCGTTAGATTATAACTAGATAGGCGAGTGATCGCAGACGCCACCTTCACAGTTGTCCTGTAAGTACGTTTCTTGGGATTTGATCGGGGAATCGCGAACGGGTTAGTAACATCGCGTAATCATATGCTTTACGCAGAACTACACGTTATATAGGTTATGTTGGAGAGACCGGATGTTGCACTAATGTATAAGGGAAGCAAATACCCTGTTACACGTTCTATCAAAATGGATAATACGAACTGTTGATGAACGGGCGCGCGACTCTGTTCACTCATCGTTAAACAGCAGGAAACTGAGTTAATCATCAGCCATTTGTTTCAGTTGAAAAGAAGAATGGATGAAGAAATAATGATACAACAGAAGGAAGAACGATCAAGGCAATCTAAGGGAAATAATCTTAAGGAAATGTATGATCTCAAGTGAAAATGAAACTCCTATGTTGGATCTTGCGATGATTTGGAATTGCTAATAGGATCTCATGCAGGAAACACTTTTTTTTACATGAGAAATTTTCTTTTAAACTTCAATTGTAAGGAATTTTACTTCCCATTTGATTAATTCGCATTGCTTATTGTACGGTTGTTGGCAATCGTGTTGGACTTAATATAAATCGAGCATAGAAATAAATCGTAGATGATTTGAATTTGTTATCCGAATACTTTCAGGACTATAGGAAGAAACAATCCATCTAGATTTATCTGTTAGGTAAAGATTCAAAGATAATAAAGTTCGGTTTTTTCTACCGAATAATAATAGATATTTAAGATATCTTGAGAGGATTGAGGGAAATTAGAGCTAGAAAAATCCGAAATAATTAATTGCAGAAAAATAAATAGCTCCCTTCGTTTAATTGCCAATAAAAAATCGGTACCGCAAGTTTTGTTTCGTTTGCTTGAATTGTTTAGAAGTATTTAAAGAACCCTGGAGAATTTTTCTAAATTCATGGTGAACAATTTAATTGCGTACGTGCCACCGTAACTTTTTCAAATTACGGAATGCGGATGAATTGCGAGGGAAAGGCCTCGAGAAGGAATAACGCGATCGATGAAACCCGTTGTCACGAGATTTTATCGCTATAGGAATAATTGTTGATTCGAATTCTTAGGGTGCGATACGAGTTAGAATCCAGGTGCGCGTACGGTCACCGTATTTTCTACTAATTAAATTAGCCTATCGCCCGAGAATAACGCATGCTCCGCGTTCAGGCAGTCCAAGTGTGATACGAATAGAGGCGAGGCAGCTATGAGAGCCAATCATCAGCTAGCAAACTCTTAGCGGCTTTAATGTTTGTTGGGCTGTGAGCTTGAGAGGCACTCGAGTGTAACGACGACGCCATCTTCATCGAAACACGGGGGCTCCAACAGACCCGCTTGCAATTCCCATGGGCGCACTGTGCATCGCAACGACTGTTCTCATTAGGATAAAACAGTGATGCTCCGAGCATGGCGAGTCCACCACTGACGCGAATTGCCAACGGGGCCAAGCTGTTAAATAGATTACGACTTTGGCACACGAAACTACCGAGTAGTCAATATGGCGCGAGACAATGTCATTGCTTCATGACGATTTAGAATTTTTATAATCACTCGAATTATTCTTCTTTGTCTCAGTAATCGTTAATAAGGAAATACCATCATTTGACATTTTGATGACGCGAAACCATGATATTTCAAATACATGGCTTTGCCTACATTTTCTTTCAAATCTACATCTTTCACATCTATACGAGTCGCAATTAACAATTGGAATAAAATTAATTATGATAGGGCGAATGAACATTGACAAATGAATTCATCTACGATGCGTATTTTGTCACTGAAACCTTTTTTCGATTAAAGGTTTAAGATTAGCCCGTATTCTATGATGTTTTTCGATTCTTTCGTTGAGGTAACTATTTTTATATACATAATAATTATAAAAATATGATATTTTTTCCATTGTACCCCATGATTCGTAATTAATGTTACTGAAACAAATTGTTGCGGATGGCTTGGAACCATTGCCTTCCATGATTTCGATGAAACTCGATAATCAAGGATCATTCAGGCAAAACTGAACTAAAAATTCAATATGGCGTCCTTGATAAAGCGAAACAAAGTGCAAAAAAACGATTTGATATAACCAATTACCGAATTTTCAGTTGAGATTCGTAATGAGCGACTTACAAAGCCTTTGATTACCGAGTTTCATATAAATCAAGAGACATTTTGTATTTTTATCTACCATATTGGTTCCGCCATTTACAATTTTGGAAATCTGTTTTCAGATTCGGATTCATCGATCTCAGAAACCTTTAGATGCCCGAGCAAAATCAAATCGTAATAATAGAACGTTTTTTTTTCTTCTATAATTACTAAAAACTTTTCTTCACAGGCACAACGTGTCACTGATAGTAAAGAGGTTAATTGTTAATTTATTGGTAATTAAAATCTATTAACATAACACAACATTGAGACGCTTACGTATAAATACTTCTAGATTTGTATTAGACACTTACAAAACTATTTACGAAAGTAATTGTAAAGAAATTATGAAAAATATTAAGATAACGAAAAATTATTAAAATCATGTCAAAGAAAGTGCGTAGGCGATCGTTGATTAGTCAAAGGATGAAAAAATTCGGCTGCGAATCGGTCAACGTACGACAATTGAGTGTTATAATTAATAACTTCTCCAATTACTCCTGAATACCGTGAAGTTGGCCGATTCGCAGCAGAATTTCTTCATCTTTTAAAATGATATCGACGACTGCGAGGAATCGTAAGAACTCGAGAATAATAATTTCTTTCGTATATTCTTCACTGTACAATATAGAAATATTTCTTTAGAATTTTACTGGATCTTATATTTATTGTATTTATTGTTAATTACAGTTGATGGTAATTTTCATTCAGTTGTCGGAAGACTTAGCCCCAGGTATCATCTATCCTTCGAGTATAACCCAAAGGTTTGGTTCAAAAGGATAAAAGTGTACATTTTTGTGCATAGGAGTTGAGTATGGCCATCGGTGCAATTGCAGATAAGTGCATTACTTGCTGTACGCCGGAGGCGGACAATCGAAGGGATTGTTTCCAAGAAAGCTTCGTGTTCGTAATTGCAACGGTGCGCTGCGAAGATACGAACCGAGTGCGTGAGAGGGGTAAGAGGTAAGATCACACGAAAAGACTCCGTGAACTCGGCAATAAGAAAACCATTTAAAATAATCAACGCACAGTCGGCAACCGATCTCATCGTAAATATTACTTGTAAAAAAACAAAATCATCGTGTAAATTCGCAAATAGACAGTCCCTTTAAGATACGATTTACCGTATGGTTGATGTATGTGTTGTTAATTATTCGATCGAATGAAAAAATCGGTTAGTTTAGTTTTGGAACACTGGATTAGGAAAAAAAGTTTACAAAATTCAAAATTCCAAGTCTGAATTCTTGTTTTGGTTACCCAAATTAATGTACGAACATTAAAAAACATGTCTTGACTAATGTGGATGTCGTTTCTACACAACCGATACTCTAGAAAACAATTACTACTACGCACAATCGGCAACCGATCTCATAATAAAAATTACTTGTAAAAAAAAAATCATCGTGTAAATTCGCAAATAGACAGTCCACTCAAGATACGATTTAACGTATGGTTGATGTATGTGTTATTAATTATTCGATCGAATGAAAAAATCGGTCAGTTAAATTTTGGGACACTGGAACAGTAAAAAAACGTTTACAAAATTCAAAATTCCAAGTCTGAATTCTTGTTACGACAGAATGAACAAATAAAAAATGAGGAAAAAACACGAAAAAAAAATCAAAAATATAAGAAATACGTATGATAATAACGATTTTTTGTATTAACGAACTTTTCTTTAATCGATATAGCGTAGTACCGACCTGATAGCTTTGTATCTGTAGTATCGATCTTGTGTAAGACCGGTCTTGTATACTAACAGCCTGCTGTAGTATCGATCTTGTGTAAAACCGATCTCGTGTAGTATACCGGATTTGTGTAGAATCGGAAGAGTGTTGTATCTAGTTTAAAGAAGATCGATAGTGTTGTACCGATTTGTGCAGAAACGGGAAGAGGGGCGAGGAGGTACCAATATTTTGCTACATTCGTGACACAATACGTTAGGTTACAAGTACGATAATCTACACTCAAAACTTATAGGAAAATACCACGTTTGTGGAATGAATTTGATGCAACTGACGGTGGCATTGAGAAAATATCGTTTTCATAACCTCTTCTTGATATCGTTTTGCAGAGTTAAATAACCCAGATATTAAAACTTTCTTATTTTCGGAAATATTGATCAGTTCCGAGAATGTTCTGACAGAAAATTTCAGCTGTTTCGCAGTCACGTGTCATGTGGTACATGATTCACTTGCCCTCAAAACACATCTGCAGCCGTTCGGGAGAAGATCGAATACCAAGAAAACATTTAAGATCACGTGACTACGGTTAAACTCATAAACCCGTTTTTTCGCTTCACGCTGTAGGGAATTTAATAACATAATAACGTTTTTAAAAACTCGTAAAACGACAATATGTCTCACTATCCAAAGACACCGAGTATCATGTATTTGTTCTATACATACCAAACAGGGGTGTAGATTGTTCTCTCTCTTTTTCTCTTGTCACTGTCAGTCTGATGCAGCAAAGAGTTCTTCCACTAACGGGACCGGAAGTTACCATGTACGGTTAACTCAGTGTTCGTCGGTCGGGCGAACGGTTTGTGCCCGAATATAATGCTTTATGTCGTCTACATCGTACACACCGACCATATTAGGCCGTGCAACGAGCGTACGTGCTTGGGTTCTGATGCTGCCGAGGCAGCTCGGTACGAGGACATGAGGTATGTACAAGTTTGCTTCACGCTCACGCTCATTGCATCTTGGATATTATGCAGGTTTCGTCCAAAGTGCCTTCCATACAAAGAAGATGCGGGCGTTGGTAGACAGGAGTCATTGAAACAAACTCCTTTTATTCGAGATAATTTGTCCAGAAATATTTAAGGTTAGATATTAGTAGAAAAAAAAAAAAGATTTTTCATTAAAAATCTCTGACATAAGAAAGCTGAAGTTGAAAAAAGAACAAATTTCCGTTCAATTCTGTGAGAATCGTTGGCACCGAGTTTACTTTTTCCAGAGATTCTTAGATAATATAAGTTTTCATTTATATTTATAATTAATGCATAATTTTTACAATAAACTTATCGCATCGCGTGTTATCGTACAATTAGTTTTAAAATGTGATCACGACAACACGACACGATTCACGATTCTCGCGTAACGAGCAACATTTCAAGGACGGAAAATTTAGCATCAGGTGGAAAATGTTATCAAACTGAGAGATATTAAAGATAAATTCTTTTATCACTGATCATATGCGTAAAACCTGTCACTCTGACTATGTAAGGTGATAGGTATAAATGAGGTTACACGAGCATTATTATCGCGTGTTATCGTACAATAAGTTTCAAAATGTGATCACGACAACACGACACGATTCCCGATTCTCGCGTAAGGAGCAACATTTGAAGGACGGAAAATTTAGCATCAGGTGGAAAATGTTATCAAACATAGAGATATTAAAGAAACAGAAAGATATTAAAGATAAATTCCTTTATCACTGATCATATGCATAAAACCTGTCACTCTGACTATGTAAGGTGATAGTTATAAGTGAGGTTACACGAGTACCCCAATTACCTATCGAGCTGGGGTCGCTTCCCATTGGATATTTGTCAAGTGGTGGTAAAGCAACTGATTATGTTGATCGGTGGAGAAGGCCCTGACTAGGAATTTGTCCATTATCATTAATACTAGATGAATTTACCTTGAGCATTAACGACGTTATTTCAGTCGACACGAAAATTACGATGTAAATAAACTAGTTCAGCATACATAGGGTTAAGGGCATAACGCAATGACCGACAATTAACATTAAACGATGAAGATTCTCAGATCAACGTGAGAGATTATAGAGAAATACTACAGTCTTCATCTACCAGGGAACCTGCATCGGTGAGCATTCGGTTGAATAGCAGCTGCTTATCTTTAATAAAACTATAAAAGGTCTATCGCTCTTATATGAATACGCGTAGGTATAACGATATATCGATATAATTATTGTGATCATCCGATGATTCTAGAGAGCCTGCCGGCTATTCAAGGATACTATACTATGATGAAAGAGTGAGATCCGAAGACGTTCGCACTGTGTTTAGCTACGACATCGAGTGTGTGTCCAGATGTGCTCAGTGAACGAACGCTGAATCCAAGCTAACTCCGATAGATCGATGACTTCATCCGGAGGCAGTGCTATGCATGCTGTGGTATTATGTGAGTGAGTGCAAGCCTTCTCTCTCTCTCTCTCTCTCTCTCTCTCTCTCTCTCTCTCTCTCTCTCTCTCTCTCTCTCTCTCTCTCTCTCTCTCTCTCTCTCTCTCTCTCTCTCTCTCTCTCTCTCTCTCTCTCTCTCTCTCTCTCTCTCTCTCTCTCTCTCTCTCTCTCTCTCTCTGTGTGTGTGTGTGTGTGTGTGTGTGTGTGTGTGTGCAGCTATTGCGATCTTTTCCAATGCATGCCAGGTGCATACGTTGACTTCCAGCGGCGCGAGACACCACAGCCACTGACTCGGCTCACGCTGTAGCCTTACCCTAAGCACATTCGCTGCCGATACTTCTAAGCTTTAGAAAGGCTTGTGGGAAGATGTAAGGCCTTTGTTGTTGCAACGAATCTATAATGTATAACCACGGTATATCGTACGTCGACACGCCGATCTGTGACCGATCGTTCTATCTCTTCTTTCGTATTTACTTCCTTTCTTTATTTCAAGGTTTCCGAAGTGTATCGATTATTCGAGACAGAGTTATAAAAGGTAAATGATATGATAGCGTTCAAGTGAAAATATAATTCCATATTGAAAGATGATAATAAATAATTTTAGTTGCTTCATCGATAAAAATTTATTGATTTGTCTCTAACGCGCAATTGGTAAATTACCGATTGGAATCAATCCCTGCGGGAGAATTCAAAAGTATTGAGAAAAGACAAACGAGTCAGTTTGCAGTTTGGTTCCAGCTATCAAATAATATTTTGTTGACAATAATATTACAAGAACGATCGGTTAAACTTTTTGCAAGTAATTATTATATCAACGAATCAATTTACGTTCGCGATCGTTGTTATATTTCCAAAAACACATTTCAACAAGTCAATCGATAATTGTTTTGCTAGAATTTCAATTATCGTTGCAACAATAATGTTGATTCGAGAACTGTTATCATTTTTTTAATTAATTTTTCATTATACAAATCTGATAAAGTAAACAACGAATAAAAAAATCTAATTTGACACATTTTTTATTTTCTGCGATCTTGCTGTAATTTTGTTGTACTTTGTTGTACAATGTTGCAGAAAACTAAGATAATTATAAGATCGTATGTTAAAATTTCCATATAAAGCTTGGCATCTAAGAGCAGATCGGTACAATCTGTGCTCGACGTCTCAGAACCTCGTTTCGATCTCAACATTTTATCTTTGTTACAATCGTAATTAACAAACATTTCAATTTCACCTCGACACGTTATCAAGATCGTTTCATTTTATTAAAATTCAAACCCTTCTCGTAAACCTTAAGTATAAGAAAAAAATATTTGTTTCTCAAAATCATTTGAAAAAATGATTATGCGTCAGGGATGAACAGATCGACTTGCATGCACATAACCGGTAAACGCTGAGTGATTCTGTTCAGCGGTTGTTTTCATTACCTTATGGAGTCCCTCAAATGATATAAACCAACACCATTGTTTATTTTATCGTGCACTGTGCACATTAAATGCGATCTCTGCCTAAGTCCGAGTGGATATTAAATTCCAACATCAACCCATACTTCGCGTCCGGCTATTCTTCAACGAACATCGACCCCGTGTCACATTTTGGAACCTGGTTCAACATTGATAACCAAGAGTCGAACCGATCGAATCCTATAACTATAAAATATATAAAATTTGCAGCCGTTTTTGTCAATGATAACTGTGATCGCGAGTGCGTGCGAAACTTTGGATCCAAAAGAGGCGCAGCCCGCGTGCGCGCGCGCGCGCGAGCGCACGACGATAACGGTAATGAACGTAAATCATTCGTCGTCGCTGAGCGGGCGTTTGCGAGATGCTGGTAGGCATTATCGTAATAACAGCAGCTAGCAGTAAAACCGCTCTATCCCTTTTTAACCTGCCACGCTTAACGTAAACGGGCGCGCGCGCTTGCGCGAAGCATACATAAATTCGTTCTGGCATAAATCAAACCGAGCATTGTATGAGAAAGACATATAGAATGATAAAAGATGGAAGATCGAAGTCGAAAGTGAACTTACAACGTGTAAGGACACCGTGCCCAACGATCTATTGTCGCGGTACCACTGTCCAACAAGAAAAAAAATTAAAAAATAAATAAGAAATTGCCATCAGAATTCTAACACCGACATGCAAAGTACGAGTTAGCATTTAGAAAATCGTGAGTTAACGCTCGTTGTATTTGCGATACGTCATCTTCGGTAGTTGCTTGTGAATGAAAACAGTGAACGCGACTCCCGAGTCCTTCGCATAACTTCGTGAACATCGGACGGGGATGGTGATGGATCGCTGAGGTAATGATTGCACACTCCTGGTCGCACTTGCTTACCATTCTCTCACGGCTTCGATATTACCTAGCCTTCCTGATTTAGAAGAATGACTTCAACTAATCCGACTACACGGATAGAATTTATAGATCTGAAACGGAGCCATTTTTTTTTCTGCCGAATACCTGAACTTTGAATCTAACAAGGCGTGGTTCCGCAACTCGAGGTTAAGAATTTAAACTCTGGTTACTCTGTGTTAAAACTAGGTAAAAAAATGTTTGACCGGGTTTAAACCGCGTTTACGAAACCGGCCCTAACAAAATCATTGATCTTAAGCAAATTAAAATGTGTCGAATGACCCATTTTCGTATTTTGTACAGCAAACGTGATGAAAACAAGAAATACTTTTACAAGTTTCGTGGAATATATTTTGACTTAATCGTCAGAAAGTATTGTGATGCAGAAAATTTATTTTTTGAGCTTTTAACGAAGCGTTTCTTACGTTTGTCATTTATTTTATATTCTCGATAACATCGTTTGACATGAATTGTTAATTTCAAGTTAGATCAAGCGAGAATCTTGAATATTACGCTATGTAAATACTGGAGACAACCTCGAAGATTAACCTCAATACATTCCGAGGTTAAGCCATTGCGTTTGACACTGTCAACTTAGAATATTATATTTCCTTTTCGTTTTATCGTCGATGACACTAACATCACGATTCAAATCGGCAGGTACTTCAGGATAGAAAAACTACGATTGATCTTATTACATCCAAGTCATTGATTTTTTGGTGAAAATCTTTGGATCCGAGTCGTCCTGTTAGTATTTAGCACTCTCATCTCTTTCTAATGACAAAAATTTTTTAAATTCAGTTCTTCGCAAACGAAAAACGGTGTCTAGACAAAATAAACATTATTGCACAAACCATTTAACAATAAAGAATTAAACATTCTTTCTTAAGTACAAGGCATCTTGAAGGATGTCTGTGAGATCTTGCAAGATTTTTTATGTAAAATTGTAAAGTTGGTGTGCGATCCTGCTCACTAATTCTACAAGAGATTCTTCCTTTGTTCGGTGAAAATATGAGAAGAGAGAGAAGCAGTTCGAATCTGTGATTATGCGACGATACGTCGAGTTAACCCAACGTCAAGGGTCTTCGAGATATTTGACTATGTTCAAAGCACACGAAACGACGTATGCCAAGGTGTGTACATAAATAAATTAACGAAGGTGGTTGAGCAGCGAGGTATACATCGAAAAGAAATGAGCTGTAGTACGCCTTTCATGAAACACACACACACACACACACACACACACACACACACACACACACACACACACACAATCGAAGCACGAAAGCGTTAAACTTGAAAATATATCGGTGCTTGGTAGTGCAATCTTGGCGTTACTCGACTCTCGCCACTTGAACTATCGTTCATAACTGTTTGCAAGAATCTCGTTACGAGGATCTTATTAAACAAATACAGATTTAGCGACATACGACCACATTATCTTAAAGGTGCAACGACAATTCTTCCCACGTTGAACGACGGTTGTTTATTATTAATTTTGAAACAATTAGGCAATTTAATTATCGTTGGCTAATTACAGAGATTGAATGAACTTAAAGTTCCATAAGAGACAGTTATCACGCTGGGCGAGTAGAAGAGTTTCTGACGAATCACTACCTTTCTGACGTTCAAGTTGTTTCCGTCAATCAACTATATTTTCTCCATTCGGAAAGAAGAGGATATCACCTTCGGTCCATCTTAATTCACCATTTAATCCTAGGCGTGGTTCATTTGACCTCAGTTGTGTATTCATCTACCTCAGGGATGGTCCATCTTATGCAAGGAATCAGTTTTACATAAGGAGTGGACCATCTCTCCCGAGAACCGTAAACCTAGTTTCTCAATACGACGGCGGCCAGATATTTTTATGATGCACACGAATACATAAAATAAAAAGCGAAATTATTGAATTATCTTAAATCATCACATTTCTATAAACAATTGTTTCCATCTGGAAGCTGTTAAAATATTTCAAATATATTTTCTAACGAATGAAACGAATAGAGCAATCGTACAGTTTTATCAACGGAAGAAGTAATTGCAACTATTGCGATAGACAAGCAGAACAAACGGGAATTAATAGTTTGATCAATTGGTTTGATTATGTTATTTTATTTTTTTCTATCGCGCAATATCCTCTCTCGCCTATGCTATTCTCCCAGGTGGTTTATCGGTGTGCACGCAGGATATCCTGAGTGATTGGCTTCCGGTGAACCAGCAGTACCAGCAACAACCGTCTGCCACACTGCGGACACACTCTATCAAAGACAAATATATACATAGCTCTGCACGAGGCGTTTTTCGTTCTTGCTATGGATATACTTTGGCATACTATATGTACGCGGTAATGTAATACGGGCGCCGCACTAATTAGCGATTTACCGTGACCAGCGGCCAGCAGGATTCCTGTTATCTGGTAACTGCAGCTTGCGAGTACAACGCCCACTACCCATTACACTAGCTCAACAGTCGGCCTACGAATTGCACGGGAAATCAGAGTGCACGTTGATTAGAAGGTTGATGAGACTAGAACCGACGTATGGTTGCACGAAGCGTATATCGACTTTCGGTTAATATTTATATTTTCATTTTGTATCGTAAACCGACGATGTATATCGACGATTCCCTTTCTACATTACGAAAATATGTTTAATTATTTTATTCTTATAATAAATAATTAACTATCGAAGCGTTGTCAAATATTCTTTCGAGTTGAATCGATGATGCAATCAATTAAACTACGATTGTTGCGATTATACGAAACTGTATTGGTGCGTCGCGCATACATAGAGTACGGGATACCGGAGGATCGAAGGTCGGACTTTCGAGGATTATAGATGATTAATAAAAAAATGCACTCACTCCTACCGGGTAAAACACTACTGCAAATGAAGTAGTAAAAAATTATTTAAAAAAAGAAAAGTACTTTAGCTTGATTGGTGGATCGAGCGCGGGAGGGTTCGTACGAACGACTTGCCACAGCCTATAATCTGCGGTTAACACTAATAGAATACCGCTTATGAATTACGACGGGATAGCACACTGACTAACCCGTAATTATTGACAGATCTCGAGCTTCGATACAAGTTGTGCACACGGCAATGGGAAGTATCTGTGTGCAGAGAGCGAACGCCAACGACCGAGAACGATTTATTTCGTGCGAGAAATTTCGCAATAATTATAATACAAAAGTAGATATTTTAAACGAGAACTCCAAAGGATATTTACAATGTAAATATGTGTAAGCACGATTGATATAATAATAATAATATTAATAAATTTCATTTAAGTTAACCAAATATTATTTATTTCGTGTATTTGCCGATTTGGAAATAAATATTTTCACAGTTCTTTAATTTCTAAATATTGATATCGGCGATAAAATTACACCAACATATTTTTTTTTTTCATAGTTGTGTTACTTTCGCTTATTAATATTGATACGAGGGCAAAATTTGAGCTTATAATTTTTTGTTTCGAGTCACGAGTATCGAAGTATTCAAAATCCTTTCAAAATATTTTACAATGTGCGTTTTAATATACTTTTTAGCGATATTGTATGGTTACACATTTTTTTTTTTTAGCATTTACGAATGTCTTATAATCAGGATTTGCAGATTAACATACTCTGAGATTGTATACATTTTATTCCTCTCGTGGCATTATGAAAGGTATGAAACGGTTCGCCGAGCAGCAATGTCGGACGAAGACTTTACGACTCAGCCATCACTATTTCGGTCGGCGAGGTCCCCCGCAATCGTAACGTCTGCCTCTTCTTCGACGATTCTTCTTCCAGCGAAGAATCGCGTATACTCCTAATGATACATCTGTATTATCTGACGCGAACTCGCCACTCTCGCTTCTACAGACGGGAAGTTCTTCACTCCTGATGTTCGCTGGTTGCTGCTGCGTACTAAATTTTTACGTTTCAATTATACAAGCAAGACCTGTGGCTCCATAAGCCGCCGGCGGTAATATAACTCGAAACAGCATACATGGTATATAGCTCGTAGTACCTGGAACACATCCTTGGCCTAAAGTCACTGTCAGGACTTTTCGTTTAAATATATTCATAGAAGAATAGATCGTATCGATGTTAATCCAAGAGATTTGGAGGATTGATAACATTTTTCTAAAAAAATATGCTCTTTTAGTAATATTGAAACTTTGAAATATCCGAAGATAAACGATTTGATGAATTTTCAAAATTTATGAGCATCACTCGGTTGCGTATTAAACGATCCGAATGCAAGAAACACTCTTCGTCGCAATGAAATTTCAATATTGATAATCATCATAAGTAAATGATTCGAATGCAAGATAAACTTTTCATAAAAACGAAGTTTCAACATTGATGAACATCCTTCCGTTGCATATAACGAGCAAACGTTCCGAATGCAAGTAGCACTCATAATCGAAACGAAGTTTCAACATTGATAAGCATCACTCCATTGCATATATTAAGTAAACGATTCGAATGCGAGAAATCAACATCATAAGTAAACGATCCGAATGCAGGAAACACTTTCCATTAAAACGAAGTTTCAACATTGATGAGCATCGCTCTATTCCATATATTAAGTAAACTAATCGAATATAAGAAATATAATTCATCGAAGAAAAATCTCAACATTGATGAGAATCATAAGTAAACGATCCGAATGCAAGAAGCACTCTTCATCAAAACGAAGTTTCAACATTGATTCCATTGAATCCAAGTATCACTCGTCAAGTATCACTCGTCAAGTATCACTCGTAATCGAACCGAAGTTTAAAAATTGATAAGTATCGCTCTATTCCATATATTAAATAAACTATTCGAATATAAGAAATACACTTCATCGAAGAAAAATCTCAACATGAGAATCATAAGTAAACGTTCCGAATGCAAGAAGCACTCTTCATCAAAACGAAGTTTCAACATTGATTCTATTGAATCCAAATAACACTCGTCAAGTATCATTCGTAATCGAACCGAAGTTTCAAAATTGATGAGCATCGCTTCATAGCATATATTAATTAAACGATTCGAATACGAGAAATGAGCATCATAAGTAAAAGATTCGAATGCAAGAAGCACTTTTAATCAAAACAAAGTTTCAACGTTAACGAGCATCGCTCCGTTACATACGAGTAACCATTGTATATGAGATATACATCTTTTACATCGTCTTAAGATACATGGACTTTCAACAATCAAAAACACTGTCAATTATTAATGTAGGTAAAAAAAATCTAGACTCTCACGATGCAGTAACCCCATTGCAATCCATTTATATGTTGACAAAATGTCTGTACCTGTGTTATATAATAATATACGTATTTACAGTAAAAAAAACAAAAACACTGCTCCAGTTTGAATTCAAACGATTTGTTACTCGCTATTGAGAAATATATATATTTCTGTTGTATACATTATTCTAGTATTATACTTGCACAAGGTATACGAGAGTTTACTGAAATATTTCTTGACTCTGTTATTTAGACCGTAGCGGACTCCATGGTAGATAGATTGGATATATTATTTATTTAATTCATACTTGGCGTTGCAAACAAGCAAATACACTCACGCGTTCCTGTTGCTCCGCTCAGACTAACTTTCGACTCTCAACTTTACTATATACTATATATACGAAGCCATTTCCAAACACTAACGCGCCCAGAACCGTCTAGTCTAGCTTGGCCAGGCAAGTGCGTGGGCATTAAATTTTTTACGTTTCAATTATACGGTTCTCGGTGTGTTGTCTGCTCGTGGGCCTGCAAAGAATATGCATATATATATATATATATATATATAGTTATACGTAGATACGTTAAGGGCTCTGTCAGAACTTTCGAACGACACGTTTCCGCTAGTGCGTCCACCGAGTTTTCGACGACGTCTCAACGATATGAATGTTGATAACCTATTTATAACGCACCAGTGTGTTAAAGTAATAAAAAAAATTATTTAGCATTTTATTTGATAATAAATTCTGGACGTCACATGGTTCTTATCCTCTCACGTGAATAATATTCCATACGATAATTATTCTCTCATATGTAACAGGGTTGATACGTCAATGAGAAGAACGGTATCAATAAATAAACACGGTCACGGATTCCTCTGTATATATTAAAAGTTTAGTTATAATTTATTGAATCCAAAGCTAATTTTCATTCCACATGATTCGAAGAGACAGCGATGATACATAAATTCACATAAAAATGATTTCCAAGGCGTGAAATCAATGCAAAGTAGTTAAAATTTGTCACTCAAATAATCCCGAAGGCGATTACTATACTTTGTGTAAATAAATCGGATTTTCAAAATGCGACAACTACGCAGTTAACTTTTGTATCTGACACGATGCAGCCGAATTTGAATATTGAAATCATTAGATCATTACAAATGGGTTCTTCTCCATAAGCTATATCTCGATCAATGCGGTACACACGTTCTTGATTATAATTTACGTTTTTATTTTATTAACTGTTATACGATATCCAGCTAACTATATAAACTTTGGTGAATGTGGTCACTGGATTCAAATCTGATAAAGTGCACACAGATACGTAATTACGTAGCGTCTAGTTGTATCCGAGAAATAAACTCGTACTTATTCAACACTCGATGTTGATGACAGTCCGATAGATGTTGCAGCGTCGTCTACCTTCTTTTAAAAAACAAGTATTTCCGCTCTTCCAAGGCCACCGAAGATACGTAGCACGCTTTGTCGGAAACCAAACGACAGTTTCAATGGGTGACCCGAAGATAGGAAAGGATATTCGATCCTACAAAAAAAAAATCTAGAAGAGTATAGGTTACGCTGTTATCTTTGGTATGCGAGCTCGCGAGAAGACGATGCACGTATCTCGGACATAATTATTGATACTTATACCTGGTTGCATTCACGCTACCCAGAACGAGAAAGAAAAAGCACGGAGCGTCGTGCCGCATGGAATTATTTATGGCGAGGAGTCAAGGCGTATACTAAACAACGTTTTACTACCGCAACGACGTCCGCTTTCCACAAGTATATATGTATTGCTAACATACGAGAAAATAAGAAAATGAAAGAAGAAAAAAAAAAAAAAAGACTGTTACCGTGATACACGGGCGACTCACATAGGTCGTTTTCGTTCAGGTGGTCGTCTTCGTGTACCTGCGTCCTGCTGGATCATATCCTGGATGGGAGCGATGCACGTGAACGGAAGTTGCAATGCATGTTTTCCTCTTAATGGTAGCGGCTTGCCGTCAATGCTCAATATTTACTATTCATTTCCTAATTTTATTTTTCTATTTTACTTTAATTATAAATATGTTTATTCCGACTTGAATTCGACAGATCGATTGTTTCCTGTACATGATTGGCGTACAGCCACTGAGCGTCATACCTGATTGACCCTTTCGAATTCATCAATGTCCGCATATGGTGTTCATAGAGAAATCGGAAGTAACTCTTTGAAGCGTTGCGTCAAAAATTGACAGTCGGTCGTTAACATTGAGGGAGTGAGATTTACGAAAATCTCGGTGAACCGAACGATCTATTGAGAATGACTGCGGTCGCTCAGTGACGAAACGGGGATCGAGAGTCTGGATCGATGATCCAATCGAGACCCGCAAAGCCAATCATTTGTCCGTAAGATATGACATTCCAATGATAATTTCTATTCGTGTTGCATCGGACTATATTTGATTAGTCGTATGTACCTTGCGTTACGAGTTGTTCACCTAAAAGTGAAAATGTTGAATATGCGACTTGATGGAAAATAGTAAAAGTTAAAATCTTATGTTAATGACAATAAATAATTATTTAACTAGTGATACGGTTTAATACCGTATTGACGCTAGTGATAGCGTCCTTAATGATTTTTTATGCATAAACATAAAATGTAAAAGATATATTTTAACCATAATACCGATAGTCAATGTATGTCGAACCTTAAAAATTGATCAGTAAAGATATTTCTAACATTTTTTCTTACGTATGAATCTTGAAAATATTTTGAAAGGGCAAACAGTTTCATTGGAATAAAAAAACCGCGGTGACATTATCGATAAACGTTGAGGCCTTAAGAAAGTGGATATATTCTTAAGGTTTAAAATAGTTAAAAGCATTATAAAATGATTGGTGAACGAAATGGGTTCATTTTAAAAATGTCCAGATGGATATAACACCTTCGACTACTCAGCCGTTGGTTTAACCAATTGCTCTTATCGCTCTCTCGCTTTACGAGGTATCGTTTTCATTTCACATATCCTCTGTCATTTTATTTTACTCGCATTTGCGTTTCGTCAAAGCCGGCTGACGCTTATATAGGCAGATGTACGTTGCAAATTGGAGACGCTGAGAGCCGACAGAAGACAGTGGGTAGAGTCAGAGGATACACCCGAAGCTCACCTGCCCATGCTCGCGATCCTTCGTGAGCTGCAATTACGACCAATTTCCATCGACCATGGACTCGAGCACGGTACCGCCACCACAACGTGCGACGTCTCGAGTAAAAGTGTCGCGCGAGTCCCCGATCGTCCGCATGCGCAGAGATGATCAAGATCTTGATCGCGATCGAGAATGGTCTTTTGGATCGCGTCGTCTGCGTCGTTATCGTCGAGAATCTCTGAGGCTTGAAACAGCCGTGGGCGAGCCCGTACCATAAAAATTGTGGTAAACAACTTTTCATAACTCCAAAGGTTTTGCAGAGTCACGAATACAAATTTAAAAAATGATATATTTGTCATCCAACGCAGGAGCCATCTATGTATGGTCAGTCAAAATTATTTGATTGATTAATCCATTCGTGGATTGACCGTCGGTATCGTTTCCACGTACTTTTAACTGACGTTTTAATAAGCGTAATATTATTAAATTCTTAATAATAAAATAAACATGCACCGAAGGTACTAATAATTCTAAGATTAGTAAATTATTATGTAAATTATTATTAATAGAAAGAGTTTAATAATCGTAAAATTGAAAGCTTTCGATAAAACTTTACTTTTAAGGGTTATTATTTATTTATTTAGCTCTCGCTCGACCAGCCCTTTAGGACTGCTACTAACCACCATGACAAACGAGCGATGTTTTAAAATCAATCTGGCTGACTATTCCACTAACCCGGTGGTAAAAAAATCAGGTCAGTTCAGAACCGTGTGACTTCGGTAGACGGAATTAACCGAGGATGACCGTTTTTTTAATCCGACCCGTCAGCGATTCGACGAGTTGCCGACAGGCGGGGTTGGTCTTGAGATTCGTGACGAATGACGGTTTCATCCTGCCGACTATTATCATTATTAATATTACATCATTTCCGCAAATTTTCAAACTCCTAATGTTCTCTTTTTATATTTTCGGGTGTATCCCGGTCTGGAATGTGCGATCATAAGGAACCGACACAGGGTTCAAACCGTATATCCGTTAACATTTACTCGCAGAGCTGCTCGAAATTTCCAGCGACATTGAGTTTTTGAATATTTTCCGTTCATTTTTGGTATTTTCCTTCCTCACAGAGATACTTTTCTTTCAATAACATTTTTTTTCTCGAGATTTCAACGTCAGAATACTCAAAATAATTTGAAACTTGGAGAAAAGTGATTGAGAAAAAATATCCAAACATGTGCGCGCGCATGTGATGCGTGTGTGTGTGCGAATGTGTTGAGCGTGTGTGTGCGAGTGTGTTACGTGTGTGTATGCGCGAATGTGATGCGTGTGTGATGCGTGCATATTTGCGCATGTGTTTCATTTAAAATTACGAGAGATTCGACGAATCTCCATATTTCTCAAAATGTATTTAAAATATTTATCCTACTTTAAATTAATAATAAATACAATAACGAAACTAACAATGAAAACTGTTGATTAACAGAATCATTTGATTCGGTGCTGTATTCTATTCGGATGATGGGTAATCGGAGTGATAATATCCGTGTGCTTCGTCGAATGTCTGGATGGTAAAAGAACTTTTTCAATTCATCTATTCTACGCACGAAAGTCCTCTTGATCGTTCTTCATCATCGTTTTACTGTTGTTCAAAGTTTCTCACCAATGAATCACAGTATATATTACGCAATATGTCACACTATGTACCCGCCATGACTTCTGACTTTTATTACGAGACTATATATTTCTATCGATTGCAACGATCGAACGATAAATTAGCTGTGTTGCCGGTCACCTGAGATCCCTCGGTACACCTTTGATCTACACCTTCTGAATATTTAATTCTCTATTTGCAACACTGTGACTTGTACCATTATCGAAATACAGATAATTTTAATAAATATTAAAGATTTACAGAATTTTTTAAATCGACAATCCGACAACTATCGACATTTTTCAGTTAATTGTGAATGATTTTTAATTCCGCAGAATCTTCACAGCAACGTTGTCACATCAACATTTAATAATTTTACCTGTATCTTGTGGGAGAGTGTTAATTTGATCATTTTTCCGTCAAAGTTTATTGCTGAAATGATCGATAAATAATCGTTAAATGTTCTAAACGTAAAGTTACAGACGTAAAAATATATCTCAGATTTAAGAATTTGCATCTTATACCTGAAGAAACAAAAGGACAAATTCAAACAAAGAAAAGTGAATATGTATATCTATGGATATTTAAAGTATTGAAGATAACTGAAGTTGAAGTGAAGAACGTGTACGTGTACTTCGTCGAACATCGGTAATCTATATGACCAAACAATATAGCATATATGGGAGGAGGGTTATAGTCGAGTAACAATGAACGAAGCAGAGTCGAGGTGGGTCAAAGTGGCACTTGAAGCACGCGGGCGCACGAGCTCTAATAATTTATATGCACAAAGGGGGTCTTGGTCTGAACCAGCTCCTCTTCGTCCACTACAATCCTAGTGCTCTGGGGGGTACTGAGCTCGTCTATACGTACAATGTACTCTATGTACATGAAGAGCAAGATAGCCAAACGGGTAGAGTAGAAATAGCGTGTATAGCATATAGAAAGAGTACGAGAAGAGATGAGTCGCTGAGTCGTGCTCAAGTGTGCCTGGGACCTGAGAAGAGACAACGACGACGACGACGACGACGACGATGACGAACACGATGGTGCAAGAAGACAAGGACTCTCAACACTGGAAGAATCTCGGCTGCTGCTGTTAACTAAGATTCCAGACTTCGTGTGTCTCAAAGATATTGTAAATCCGTTTTTTGTCTTCATCATTATCTTAATAATATCATTAGTAACGAGCACGAGCTTTTTACACTTATAATGCAACACGTTTTCTTTATTTAACAATTTTCCGTAATTTTATCTGTGAAATAATTTGATTATCGGTTCACTGATTAAAAAATCTATTGTACCGCAGTCACTCTTGTCTACGCAACTCGATTTAACACAGGTACACATTTCTCGTACCACACGTTTCGATTGTCTTTTGTCTCTCGTTACTGCAAATTCCAATTATCCACATTTCATTCACACACACATATATTCGTTTGTACATTATTTAGCTTGTACGCACACATTTACCTACACACTTTGAATTGAATCTTGATGTCAGAGATAGAATTATGAAAAGTGTAATTAATTTTACGATAAAGCTTATTGTTAAATTAACTCAATTTTTGTTAAAAGAATTATTGATTAGTGACTTTAAATCTATCGCGATTATGTCAATATGTAGTATAACAACAAGAATAATAATTTAATCAAGCAATCAGAGTTTGAATAATAAACCGACAAGAATGGTCTACGAAATTTTGAAGTTTACGATTGAATATCGTACAACATGAATTATTTAACCAAATAATAATTAAATTATCAGAAATTTTACACTGGATTTATTGCTTTGGGCAACTTTTTCCATAGTCAATTCATAAACAAATAAACTGCAACAATGATCCTCGATAAATCGTAATATTCGAGAAATCTCTACGATGACCAATATTTTACCGAAGGAAAAGTTTAAATCGTGTCTTAGTAACGGAGCGTTACGTTAAATATTTTAATTCGTGTTAAACGTGCAAAAATAGTCATTCATTATCGTTTTAAGTTCGTAATAACCACGCACATAACGTTAAGTTCATAATAACAACGCACCTAATGTTAAGTTCGTAATAACCACAAACATGAATTAACTTTCAACAAATAGCCCAATTGTTAATAGCATTAAAAAATAATTAAGTAAAATTCAAATAAAATAAATAAAAGATCTTTATTTTACAAAGTCTTCTTCTTCTTCTTCTTGGATAATATTCATAACACAAAAATGATTTTTAACTGAAATTGAGGGAGGAAATATAGTACAATGGAGTACAAGATTTTAGTTTGAATTTCGAGGCACAGTATGCTCCAGTTTACACAAGTGAACGGAACAATGCTTATTATTGTTTGAACGGGATGAAAAGGACGATATATACATGCATACGTGCATACATATATTTTGGTATATGTTCCAGACGAACCAAAGCAAAGGGGACAGCTGTGAGCGTGACTGACTGTGTAAGGGTTCGTATTTGTCGAGCAAAAAAGTAGCCCGAACGTTAGAGAAGAGGAAGAGAGCACGAGAGAGAAAGAATAAGACGGAGATCCCAAGGCTCGGCACAGTGGTACATGCTACGTACACACGCAAAGCTTTTTAAGTACACGAGAATTTAGAAAAAAAAAAAAAAAATGTGTGAGCTATCGAGCCACGTGGCTCTTCTTGATGTACATGAGCTTGCGTGTCGGTTGAAATAGTGACTGTACAACTCATACATACATGCTACGAAAATAATGAAGAAAAAAAAAAGAAATATATTAAGACCAAGAAGAGAAACATGCAGCGATGCACGCACATGTGCATTCGCTGAGCGGTTCAGCCCCCGGCGTCGGCCAAGGCAAGTGGAAGAAGAAGCAAGAAGATAGTCTGTCAGAGATGAGCCGAGGAGAGCAGAGGACCAAAAGCAGCACAATGAAGGCCTTCACGATGATGATGGGCGACGAGCTGAGTTAAGAAATACCGAGATTCTTTGCTCTCATCTTCTGCTCTCCTATTTCTCAATTTTGTATACAGCGCGTAAAGTTGTGCATTGCTAATGAAAAAAAACAAATAAAGATTAGTTCGTTAATTCTATTAACCTTACGTATATTATTATTTAAGTAAATAACATGTAGCGATAATGTATCTGTTAACATTTATCGTAAAATAATTAACGTATTCTTGTGTCAATGACCAATTGACCGTTTGTTAAATTCTAATGTAATTCACGCACACACAAAATTATTAGTGACTAGGGTTAGAAAATGTTGCTGGAATGACAAGATCATATAGTTTTATACATTTCTGAAAGATTTTATGTCTATGAAATGAAAAAGTTGTACATTTTATGAAAAATTTTCAAACCTTTTGTAACAATTTATCATTGAATAAGCTAAATCTCGAAATACCAAAAATTCTCTCAGTGACATTTTTTAAATTCAGTTATACGACGCGCAGTTAACATAAACTAAACCTCGTGGTTATATATACGCGTGAGGATCCACGTAGGTCGCGCGTCACTATTATTTAATTGTTTTTTCTATTGTTTTTTTTGCACATGCTTTATGCTCTATCAAGCATTTGATCGTTTGGACTGTAAAGGGAGAGGGTGATTGCAGGAGACAGAACATCGAGATAGTAAAAGACCCTTTTCGATTCTCACTCCCAATTTTTTTTTGGCTTTCCATCGCCATTTGTACCGCAGAGAGGGTCGTACGCCTTTTGTGAACAGAAGCAGCAGCAGCAGCAGCAGCAACAACAGCAACAGCAACAGCAACAGCAACAGCAACAGCAGCGGTAGCAGCACAACTACTAGCGCTACATCCCCGAACGAGATAGAAGGATGATCAAAAAAAAAAATGTGTGGAGAGGAAGAAAGGATAGATCGAGAATGGGGGAGGTATTGCAAAAAAAAAAACATTGTGTTTGGGTCCCATGAACAAAAAAAGGACACACGCACCGTACATTTTTAATCGAACACGTTACGCAGTCGTGATATGCAGATCTACCCTTCCTTCTCCCTTTTTACTAGATCGCCCTACACCGGTTTATTAACCGTCACCCATCAACCAAATTTTTTTTTCTTATTTTTTTCAAACCGTTCCGAAGTCTTTTTTCCGACACACTCGATCAGAGGCGTTGGCAATGCCCTCGAATAATATGGTGATGAGCAACCCTCTAACTTTTGTGCACCACAGCAATTTATCGTATCACGATCAGATATTGTTATATCCCTTCTGCTCGTTTAGTCATTAGATGTTATAATGATATTTGTATGTAGCCCTTATTCTTTGATAGTTGAAAAGAAATTTGTGTCGTCACTAAAGACGTTAAATCTTGATGACGGAGATTAATAAGTCCGAATAACTTATTATTATGTCTGTCACTAGCATTAATCATTGCACTAATCGATAAAATCTTCTACAATTTTGAATCATGTACATTTTACCAGTAACAAATGGGCTTAAATAATCAATTTGTCAATACAAAAGAATTTTAAACAGGCCTTCGATAACCATTGAAATCTGCTTCATTCAAATTTCATCAAAATCGGAATAGCGGATTTGATTTTTTAAATGTTTTAATTATTTCGACAATAACGATTTCGCTATTCGGATAACATAATTTACAGAAACATCGCAAAGCTATGTTAATATTATAATAATACTGTTGCTGCAACAATGATTCGAATTCTAATCTAAAAATTAATTATTTCCTTGGGAAAATTTGTTTTTTCTAAAAATATCAACAAACACGGAGGCATTCTCATACGTTAATTTTAATATTGCTTTTGGTATGTTTAACAGACTGTTATTACATAACTATTGACAATATGTTACGTGGGTATGAGGAAGACAAAATTGATTAACATACTTTTCCATGGAGGATGCTGCGCGGACGACAGCTGAAAAGAATGAGGAAGAAACGCAAAGAGCCTAATTTGCATTCTTTTTTGATTATTTGAGCATTTTATGACACTGTACAAGGTCAATTAACATGAAACTTTTGCTTAAAGGGACTGGGAACGTCTGAATTTCGAAAAAAAATCGAAATTCGGTTTGGTTTTGGATATTTTGATACTATAATCTTTCAAAAATGTTTCGTCAAGTTTTTTTTTGAAGGAATTCGCAAAATTTCCTAGAACGCATTAATTATATCTATAAACGAGTCGAAAAAAATGTTATTACACGTTTATAATAACAAAATACTCGAATTATTGAAAAAAAAATCGTTTTTTGAACGCCGTTTTTCTAATTTTGTTCCGATTTTCAATATTTCAAGTATAATCGATGGATAAAGACCCAAATAGAAGAAATACCTCTCGAGATTGTCAAAATATTTATTCCTTCCGGTTGAATCATTATAAAATAGGTTCATTAGGTTCGAACGCTAATCACATTTACCTGGAAACAACTTTTCACATATTTTCTTATTTTGTAATAAATACTTTTAAAATAAATCTTTATATTAATTCGTTAATCTTGTAACGAATAATAAAAAATGAGTAAATTTATTAAATTTCAGACTTCTCTAGTCCCTTGAATTGCTACGTTTTTTTTGTTTTTTTTTTTTTTTTCATGTGTTATCCAACAGATAAGAACGCGTATGGCAATGTATATTCGTTAGCAAATATTTATTTATTGACATATTGACCTAATATAAATAAAAATTAAATCCTATTTATTGAAAAACGAGGATTAATCTTAACAAATTGATATCTCAGTATATGTAATTCATATTGGTTAATTGCAATTTCGTAATATGAACAAATACTCATCTTCACTCCCGAGTAAACCAAAGTCCGTTCCAATACTCTTCGGCAACGACTCTCGAGATTCTTCCTCTTTTTCTTCATTAGTCTCTCCGATTACCCAGAGCGCGAGCCAGCGAGCCAGCGGCTATACGCACGCACGCACGAGTACAGAATGTAGCGCACACACCAATGGATCATATATACTACAAGTGCAGCGGGTCTTACGCACAGTGCGGTCACGCGGGTGATTAATCTTGCGGACACGGCGTGCGTGCGTTCGCTCCGTCTGCTCCGCTCGTTCCAGCTCGCACAAAATCTTAGCGGGCGCACGAGCGACCCGTTCAAGACCCGAGGATATCGTTTCTTTTATGCACTCGCTTTTGCACGGGTCGTACGCGAGTGCCCACGCTTCTCTCAAAGAAATCAACCGTATACTCTTGAATCCGCACGCAAGCACATTTGCTGTGAGAAAAAAAAAACAACAATATCTATACAAATGAGGTTCACCATTACGAAATGCTTTGTAATATCGACAAATACCGCAATTTTTTTCAACGGTAACAACCTTTTATCGTAGATACCAAATCGCTCCGGTCGACAAATTTTGATAACAAAATTCTTGCTGACCCGGCCATTTTTTTTCTCCGTGTATAACTTGAATTATATCAGCACAAAGTACTAGGCATGCTCAGTCATTTCATACGGGTTACCGGTATGAGCTTGGACTAGGGATTCAAATAAAAATGTGGGAACACGTCCAGTTACGAGGAATCAAAATAGGGGATGTCGACTGTATCGTCATCATTTTCATCAACTTACATTGATTCTTCATAGCTTCAGATATAAATCGCATATCGATTAGCGTTACGCTCTGATTTTTAATCGAACATTATAATCCATTTGCCCCACAATTCTCTATTATTTCTGTCCTTTTACCTTAACCTCGTAAATTAAGAGTTTTCATTGAATAAATGTCATTGGAGTTTTCAAAGTTTATACACAACTATAGTAAAACGCTTGTACAGACTCACACACGTTTACACAAGTGCGCATGTGCCACCACAATTTTACCTCAAACGTTACCTTCGTCTTACTTCAAACCATCCAGTCGGTTTAGCTGACACGCATACACGCGCACACTCGCAAAACCTTCTCTCATTCTGTCGGTTTTGCAAGCTCATTCAGCATTCGGTTTCTGGCAACGTGGCTCGCGACGACCCACACGATGGTTCCATGACTCCGACAATAATCCATCATTTATATTAATTGCGCCGGGCGGTACATGTACCCTCTCGGTGGCCCGAAGGCCCAGCACATATTAAGAATATCGTTGTGTTTACAGAGGCACAGAAATCGAGAGAGGGCGATGCCAACAACGACAGCGAGACGTGCACCAAGCCCGGGCTCTTCATAAATTTTAATTAAGTTCGTACAATCGACTACGCAATTCTTCGTTTCCTTTTCCCAGTGTACATCTGCGAATCCCGTACACCCTGCAGTTTCATTGCGTCACTTCTATGCGTTGTTATATCTGGATTATCGCGCGTAAAGAAATATTTGCTGGCTTTAATATTCGAACTTTATTGCAATACGTGCATATTCGATGAATGAATTAATTAATTATTTATGTACCGGTTTATCAATATTTTATATTGATAAAGTCTATGTCGCCATCGGTCGACAAGTGCGAGATTAAATTATCATTTTTACTACACAGCAATAATTCACATAAATATGATCAAAATAATCGAAAAATCTCACTTTTGATGTTCAGGGATAATGTCATTATACCTGTCATCACCGTTGTTAAGACACAAGTAATCGTGTCAACGTTCATAATTTTTCGATTACGTGTAACCGAAGGTCCATTGTCATGTCAAGTCTCATTAAACTGAGTGACATTTATCAATGTTACCTTCTATCCAGGTACAATCTCATATTTCAGCGAGAAAAATAAACGAATGAAAAATATTCGTTAAATAAATTAATCTTCTTTCCACGAAAGATGATCCTCGTAATTTAGAAGCTTCACGAAAAGTGGTATCGTTCGACTTTGCACACCGAAAGAAAATAGATCGAGGCAAGAGGGAAAGGCATACAGAGAGATCGAGCAAAAAAAATTCATCGTGTTAATCGATCTTTGCGAGATTGCGATACGAAAAAGAGGAGGTGCGAAGCCGGTAAGATAACCGCTCCTTTGACAGAACGAAAGTGTTGGATGACAGAAAACGATGTACAAAAATGTACATGGCACACAGAATTTTATTACAGATACGCGGACATACGATCGATAAGATGTATATATGCCGAGTGACGTGGACGAGAATCTTTGGTTATGGTAGTGTGTGATAACGAGTGGTTGCCTTCAAGCAATTAGGACAGGAAGCCATCTCCGGCCGATGGTATGCTGTCTTGCTACTCCTGTTACTTTTTGTTATAACTACAAGATGAGATTGCAACGACCGGCATAGTTGGAAAAACGATTAGCATATTATTTTAAGGCTCACTGCATTGCCTGTTTTTGTTTCGATAATATTCCGCTTTATTTATTTAACCCTCTTTGCTTTAAAACGAGGCTGAGTTTCGTGAAATTAGTAAAAAGAAATTGCGCTGCAATTGCAAATATTAAAAGGAAGTTGATAAAAAAAAATACCACTTGATCAACACCAAAGAAACTTAATCTTTTTTGCGTGAAATGTTTTCTTCTAGCTTCGTTGGTGCAAATATTTCTTCACTTTTTTTAACTTGACGTAAGGTTCAAATGGTAACGTTTGATCAAAGACTCTGTCGAATCGTAGCGTAGGAATTTTTTATTTTAATCTCTTGCGCAGAATTAACAGAGAAAATTTGGTACAAAGAAGAAATTACTGCGTACAGAAAAATGCGCAAGAGCTTCGAATGGAAATTCTTAGATTCAAACAGAACAGAGATAGAGATTTTGCAAATCCAATTTGATTAATTGTTATAAACTAATGGTAACGACAAGTTGAAAAAATAAATATTGTACCAATTAATTAAATTACAAAAAAACATATATTTCGCTTTTAAATATTTGTTTTCGTTTGTTTTGTGCCCATCAAGTGATATTTTTAAAATCGAAAGGTAAGATTTTATCTTTGAAACCTCAACACAACTTCACTTTTATAATTTTCAAGTGACCTGACCCCGTAAACGCGAGATAGATGTAAGATATTAATAGTGTTGCTATAATTTTTTCATCCTGTAGGAAATCTTACATCACACACATAGAATTTAGTATAAATTGACGTGTCCGTGACGGAAATCGTTCGTTAGCTACCTCATACGCTTCTATTTTTTACAAGTACGCTTGTATAATTATCGTTGAAGCCGTCATTGCGACATTATCTGTCATAATTTGTCATCCAAATTGACAATTCCTTGAGGTTAATGGCTAAGCTATTGATGTATCGCTATGAGATCATCATAGACTTGTAAGTCATCCGGGTAACGAGGATCTTGTAAAAGGGTAATGACAACCAGAAGACTTGATCAACGGTAAAAGTCTTTGACACACATATGGATAGGACTAGGACATGACGAACCACGTGATTTTCATTATAATGATGAACATAGAATTTCATTCGGGTTGTACTCGTGAGGAATCGGATTATGTGAAATCCTAAAGCAATTCAACGATACCAGTTTGAGTTGTGCCTTGTTTTTGAGAATAGGAAGAATAATGAGAAACATATAGGGTGTTGAAAAAATATTGGCAAAGCGAATAATCCGTTGGTATAAGGACGCTAACCTCGGAATTGGTTCATCGATCGCTCGGAGGTTTCTGGTTCAACTTCTTATCCAACTGAACATCCTAAGAGTGAAAAGCATTCTTCTAAAATGATGCTTATTATAATACCGCAGAATCCTTGCGATTATTGACACCGCAATAACGATGAGAAGAAGATAGAGAGTTGAGCTCACCCTCAGGATCCTCCGTCCTTGCCGAAGTAAACAACTTGGAGGTACATGAACTTTGTACTTTTCCTCTTGCTTACACGCGTCGGATCATTGAGCTTTCAGAAACCGGTCCCTTCAGCAGAGCGTTAACACCATCAATGCTACGTCCCCTGCGATATTGCGTTGTGGATTTAGAGTGCAGCGACTCGAGACCGAGATTCTCTCGAAGAATCACTGAATGCTTCACTGGACTCGGGAACAGTGAAAAAATAAATCTGTGTTCATACACAAATTAAACGATTACTGTGACTACGAAATTGGCAACTGACTTAAACTCACATTCAAGATTTTTCAATATGAATCTTTGCTAAATATAAATAAAGAGTTTTCAGATATTAAATATAATGAGCTAAACATTGGTTAACAGTTGGTCAGTTACAGGTTCATTTTTACATAGTCGTTAGAATAATATCAAATTTATTACAAAACGATCATCAAGATTACGTGTTTATTAAATTTGAGCGTGTAAAACAACAATTGCTTCGTGTACGAAAGAACTTTTACGATTAATGATGATTTATCATTGAGAAACGCTGTTAACATAGATAAACATAGATAATTAGTTGATAAGTTTCATGATCAAGTTTATAAAATCGACAGAATAATATCAAAGTTATTACAAAACGGTCATTAACATTACATTTTTAACAATGTGTTTTATAAAATATAAACGTACAAAACAACAGTTGTTTAGTGTAAAAAAGAACGTTTACGAATCGCCATAGCGATCGTTTCTGTTGATAAGTTTCACGTTCAAGTTTATAAAATCGACAGAATAATATCTAAGTTACAAAATGGTCATTAACATTACATTTTTAACAATGTGTTTTATAAAATATGAACGTATAAAACAACAGTTGTTTAGTGTAAAAAAGAACGTTTACGAATCGCCATAGCGATTGATCCATTAAGAAATTATGTTAACATAGATAAATATATATAAATAGTTAGGATAAAGTTTATAAGATCATCAGAACAATATCAAATTAAACGTGTTTATCACTGTGTTTTAAAAATAAATGTCGTCGATTGTTTAAATACGTAAGTACGTTTGCGATTTATCATTTCTTTTAAAATACATTTTTAACGATAATAAAAGTTTCTCAATGTTGAATAATACACAAATGCAGAATAAAATAATGTTTAATTGTTGTTAATATATTCGATAAAAATTAAGATTTAATATGCGTTGTGCAGGATGATAATTTTATCAGACAAAAAAAATGTTAAGTCATTAAATGAATACCACCACTGATAAAAATTTGTTGTTAATCGGAAACAATTAACCCCCTCCACAATTAAATGGATAAATGAAACGTGTAAAAAGAAAACATTATTTAACTCGAGATTGCAAGCCCAGCGGCAGAAGTTTGAAACTTACAACTTGGAACTCGGAAGATTTGTTAAGAGAGTCGTAATTTTGTATAAATTAAAATCCAAAGGCTCTAGAACATAACCCATGTACCAGATAATATCTGAAATCGTTTCAGACAGTGCACGAGCATGATGAAAGTGACTTAGGGTGTAAACGATACCCCACACCGCCTATTCGCGTTCCTGATTTCGCCAAAGGCTGTGTCGGCAATGGTAAGTACTTCATTATCGTCTCCAGAAAAATATGAACCGAGTTAGAATAACGTAACGATATCTATAAATCGTTTCACTGGTAACTTTATAGAATAAAAATGCAAATCAATGAACATTATTAAAAGTATTTACAAAAATCCTTGAGGAACTTTCGAACGTCATGTACAAACGTAGAAACATCGTAAAAATTTGTTTATTTCACTAAAATACTGTCATCTTGAAATGATTCAGTATCCTCGCTTGAATTGTTTTCAAATAAATCAACGACATTTATTAATTTTTTTTACAAAACCAAAAAAAAAAAAACATTGCAAACGAGATTTAGTTTTTTTAATCTTTACGGTCGATCAACCAATTGAATCAATCCACTGGCACGATTCTAGAAGTACGATTTACTTACCTCTAGATTTGTTGTAAATTTGTTAGACTTGGAATGTTAGATTAACCTAACGATATCGATAAATCGTTTCAGTGTTCATTTTTATGGAAAAGAAGATATCATTTGTATAACCATTGAATAATATCATTTATACGTGCTTTACATTCATATAATTTGGCTCGATGTTAAGTTTCTGTAAAATGCAGACTGATGAACGAGTAATTATCATAAATGATGCTTGGAAAATGTACTCTCGCAAATGATTCATGTGATAAAATATCTGAAATTACATAATAAAGTTATGCATCTTGTTGACCAACGTAACTACATGTGAAGTTACGGATAACACAAAATATTTCTATCATCTGTTATAATTACAATCGTGTAGCGTGAGTAAATAGGTTGTTGTAATTAATTCAGATATTACTTAACAATATTAACAAACTCACTTCTAGAGATCATTTTAGTGCTGTTTTTAATGTATATTTATAATTGAAAAATAGTAGAAAAAGTAAATGAAGAGTGAACATCGCGCAGATTCATCAAGAACTTTGGCTGCTGTTCGTACGCCACATTGCGACGAGACTTCGCAGCAATCGCTTGATTCAGGAGCTAATGAGGGCGAATGGATCTCTCTCTCTCTCTCTCTCTCCGCTATCATTCGTATGGTCACGTGATTTAATCTACCTCGTCCGGTCCACTACCGGGTAAACACCGTCCTTCGTCTCGTTGGTCAGTAGCATCTCGAGCAGCAGAAACACCAGAAGCAATCGAGAGTCAGCGGAAGGCATGAGTTCCCTGGTCGCATAGTTAGAAGCTCGTGTACTCGAAGCTGAGTACAGTACCATTACCAAAGTAGAGTACCACGTATCGAAAGCTTCGGTAGAGTATTGCGTCAAATATATCGACAGCGACAGCTCGATCGACTGTCGTTTACTCGATATCATGGAATTTGTCTGGTCCAGCAGACGACACGCGTATTGATTAACCAATTTTGTTTACCAAACAACACAACACCACGTAATACAAATCAACGAATTGCAATTACAAAATTTCAAAATGTGACTTATAAATGAAGCCGTTAACTCGTCGTTCTGATTGGCTTACGAATGCCATGCGCGATGCGTTATGCGCACACTTCGGATCGTTCATGAGGAATCTAACCTAACAAACAACACAAAACCACACAATACAAAACATAGAATATATAATGAAAAAATATATAAAAGAAAAGGACAAGCTAGTAAAATTCGCCCAAAAAGACCTCGGTAAATGACCAATCGAGTTAGTTAATATTATTATCCTAAACAATTTATCTTTTATATAATTATAATTCAGGATAAGAAAATGTAGTTGTTTGCAACGGATAATTAATAATCAGTGATAGAGGTTAACAAACTTTGCCCTCGGTACCTACTTGGATGGGTGACCGCACTGGTTATGTATCACGATGACGGAGAAAATCCATTAATTTTATAATTAATTGAAATTGCTTGTTGGTATCACGTGGATTTCTATTGGTTAACGGGATTGTTACTTTAATAACTTTATTAACAAGCCGAGTTACTTCAACTACGGTTAGATATAATTATATATAACGATATACGATCGTATGTAGTCATATATGATTATTTATGATCCATTTTCTCGGGATATGTAAGTTAATTCAGTTTACACAATTTACTGATTTACAACATGCTTGCTATGGAATATGTTTAGAGGTTTATTAAGAAAAAAATTAAAAAATGTATTTTAAGAGAAGAGGAATGGCCACAAAGTCTATTTACATCAAAGGAAATTTTGGGTAGATACTGAAGAGTATAATGGAACGTCGCATACGAACGATCTTTAATATCTGCGACGCGTCGAAGCAAAATGCAGTATCCAGTAATGAACATCCGCCGCTCCAGAGTCGGAGTTGGATGATCGTCCCTTGCATCCAGTGAAGTTAATGAAGTCAACGAGTGAACATATGGATCTGACCGAGCGGGTTGATCGAGTGAAGAAGAACTACATGCGAGGGGAGGTGGCAAGAGTGCTCTTTCGACTTGTTTATACTCACTTCGGCGAGATAGAAGGGGAAGAAGAGGAAGGTCAACGACCAACGGTCTACACGAAGCGATACTGATATGAGACAGGATCGTCGTTATTGCCTGGTAGACCAGTGTCCATGATGGTCCATTGGGAATTGCTACCAGCATGGTATCCGATGTAGCTATATTTCAAGACAATCGAATGATTTTCAACATCGAGGAATGAAAAAGTTCTTTCCTCAACGACCTTGCCAAGTACATCGGCTTTGAGTTTGAGGTACTTGCGGGATTGACGTTGCTGTAATCAAAGAGTGTTCAATTTGATGTTTCAACTTGAATATCGTACGACAACGCACACCTTTACAGGTTTATTGTAATTCGAGTATCCATATTCACCGCTAGGGAATCGACGAGTATTTTTCTATTGAAATTGAGAAGAATTTATTCTTGATCGTTTGAGAATCACTGAAAGCTAGAAGGCACCAACTCGCTGCAGAAGCAAAGAGGAACGTGGGGTCTACGCCAAGCTGTTTACTACGAAGGAGGCGAGGCGTGTCGTTGAACCTGCGGTTGCTGCCGATGCTGCTATTGCTCCTCTTGGTAGTAGCACCGAGTCGAGAGCCAAGAAGGCCAGGCAGCGGCAAACGGCAGAAAGCAGAAAGCACACAGGCGGGCCAGGCATCAGGCGTCCCTGCCTTTCTGCTTGCTAGCTTGTGCTCGTTCGTTCCTTCTTTCCTTTCCTTCGCCGTTCTTTCATTTCTTATATCTATCGCACTCTTTCCCTCAATCTTTAACTATTCTCTTCCTTTTCTCAAGTTCACCACTTTTCTCTTTTTATTTTTATTCATCGTCTACTTCGTTCTCTTTACTCCGAGAGCGCTATACGCCTATACGTGCACGGTAACTCCAGCGTGTTGGCGTTGACCGTGCTATCTGGCTTCTTCTTCTTCTTGTAGTTCTTCATCGACCTCCCTTCGATGATTCTACCTCGTTCCAGATTCGTATGCAACACGAAAAACAACGAATAAATTCTTTACACTTGTCATTCCTTTTTTTTTTTTTTTTTCATCAAAGATTGGAGAATCATTTTAGTCATTTTAAGCCATTTGTTATACATTCAATGTCCAATTATACAATCAATGATGGGAAATCGATTGATCGATGAACAAAATTTCAATTCTTTTGATTAAAATTCGTGGATATCATTTATCGAATTATTTACCGCATGCTTCATAAGTGGAAAGTTTACCTCCACGTTTTTGGACCATTACCATAGACGCGTATTCCATGCACCGGGTATGCGCAAACTTACTCAGGGAACTCGTCATCGAGGCAAGTGTATCCATCTCGGACTCGTGTATGATAGGAACCTGGCAAGTGTCCAGGTCCCTCTCGTGCAACGACCGTGATATTGTTCTCCTAACTTTGAAGTAGAGTGCGTTTATACATCTCCATTTTTTTTTTCACTCTCGCGTCGTATTCGTAGGTTCGGACGCATTGCTCGAACCTTATTTCTCGAGTCAGCAAAAGTAACAACCGGAACTGCTACTAGAAGAAATATCTTTCTTCGTGTACGGTAAACAGATGGAAAATTCGAACGATAACAATTGTCTGGTTGTTACAGTACAGTGGCTATTGACACGATCGCTTGTACTCTTCAGACTATGAATCCTCTTCAGAAATGTTGCAAAGTATACTTTCCACTTCGTTTAATCATTGTTCACATAAAAATTCCTCGTTGCAATCCTACAATTTTACTACTAAACATCTACCAGCTACCCAATGTACCTCAGATCTATTTTAAATAACACGTTCACTATCGAATTAACATTAATTTGCATTGATAAATATGTAAGAACACTCTTGTCTACTGAAATTCTCTTGCGTACCATAGAGAAATAATGTGTAATTCATTTTATTTCCAGTCTTTTATTGCACACGAGATAATTATTCAGGAACATATGGTGCAAGTTGTACAAGATTGTGTGTTATAATCCGTTAAACGAGGATATCGCGTGTTAGTCTTGTCACCGATTACCAGAAGGAGAACAAATTTCAACGTCATTGAGTCTTTCGAAATAATCGCGAAAGTAAACGATGAACAAATTTCTTTTATCTTTGTGTCGAATCTCTATTGGACCAACCAACGAATTTTGTTCCTGCTGTGATTACCGTCGTCTCGTCTTATAACTCTCACATTCAGCAAACTTGATCGTATATAACGAATAACCGGTACATCATTCTGTCCGAAAAATTGGAGAAAATAAACGAAGGTAGTATTTATAGTTCATATGTCTTGCTGAAAATAATACACATGATACTCGGAATGTTTTAAAGAGTCGTTACACTATCTTAAACTTTCAAGCAATACGGTAATCACTGCAATTCTATGAAATTCTTTCACCCTTTGTGATGATCAAGGGTCGGATCATCACCGTAACCGAATATCTTCACTCATTTATCCTTCTTCTTCGAGTTCACCAAGATGCAAACGAGAGAATCGCGTGTTGTTATGACGTCGGTATTACATACCAATCGCGTTAAGGTTTCTTTCACTGCCAAATCGACTGCCAAACAGTTGCAACAATTTTACCAAACTTGATAAAATCGCTGCCGTATTCTCACAATCGTATTAATAAAATATCAACGGCTACACGTTTATCGGAAACAATGTAAAGAACAATTTTTGTTAAAAGTACGTAAACTAGTTTCTTCTGTCAAAAAAATATATTTTTTTTATATTAAAATGTAGAAATAAAAATAAGTAGAGACAGGAAAAAAAAACATGTTAAAGATGTCATAATGATATCCATGTAATAATTAATATCGTTAAGAGATTTTTTTGTTTCTTTATCTATTTTGAAAATCCTAATTCTGTCTCCACAGTTTTGCTGTCATAGAAGATAAGGTTTTGTCAACTAACGATTTTTCGAACTCTTTACACAACTTGTTATTTATATTTAAGAACATAACATTATGAATTATTAACAAAAGCTTTTTTTCTTTATAGATTTGGATTAAACAGATTTTTGCGTTGTATTTAAAAAAAAAATTAACGATCCCTCGTTAATTTATAGAACTGCACAAAATTGCGCAACCGACTTAACTTTATGTCCAGGTCCATCAGATCCGTTGATACAGTTGAGGTAAGTATCACGGATGCTTGGTATTTTATTTTTATACAATCGAAGTTGGAGTATCACAGAATCCGTTGAAACTTTATTTCTCGATGTAATTTTCACTATCAGAGAGCCCACAATTCTCTCGAGTCAGAGAGTTATCTGTATAACCGAAAGATAAATGAAACAATAAAATTTCGAGTACGATACATCAGGTGCACGACCGAAAAATGAATAAAAAGTAAATAAAATTGCAATTTTTATCGACACAGGAGAAATATGCGTTTGCATTTATATTCGTTCATGGCCGTATGTTGAACGAAACATAATATAGAATAATTATAGCGGTCAAAAGTTGAACCCGGTTAATAAGAGGAAGTTATCTCGCACGAGAACTCGAGATATTATTAGAAGTTTACAAACGATTCGGCGTATTCACAATCACAGAACGAACGGGTACATGCTACATTTTACAAGATAAAGTGCACATGGATGGTAGAGGAGAGGTATTCCCGTCGCAGTTGGAATAAACGAGTGGATCGCGTGTCGTATCTTTCGATTCCACGAAATAACGTGGCCGTGAAGGAGCAAAAGTGATTGCGATGCGATGCGATGCAGGGTGACTGGATGGGTGGACCGAAATTCCAGCACAACAGTGCTTGCCCGGGTTCATCGGTGTTGGTCATGACCAGCCGCTAGCGTTAGCTGGTCGAATTCCCCTCCGTGCTTTGACCGCTACCGTAATAAAAGGCAATCACCAACGATTACGCGGTGGCCCGATGCGCCGGGGTTTTGGATGTACGTCAATCCTGTCACCCTCTGGTCCCACAGGCCAATATATAGCTATAGTGAATGAAGAGAAAACGAGAGAGAGAGATTGAGAAAGAGAGAGAGAGAGAGAGAGAGAGATTGAGAAAGAGAGGGAGGGAGAGAGAGAGCGAGAGAGAGAGAGAGAGAGATAGAGAGAGAGAGAGAGAGAGACTCAGCGATCCACAACGTCAATTTTCGTGCCACGGTGCTTTTACCGCGAACCGATATTAAATGTTTGCAGGCAATTCCGTCGTAATAGGTATACCCGTGATCTTGTTTCAAAATTATTCGTTGTCCCGTGAGTAATGTCCTCTTCTTTTTCACATATCTCATATGTAATGTTTTTATCTTTTGTAATAAATTTTGCTCTTCCGACGAGGGCTTTATTTTATTTGTTAAACGTTTGATATACATGATTCGGGCTTTATTCCGTAGAAATTTATTTGAATTTGGATATCTTTGTTTTTTCGGATGATGAAAGATCACTGAGTTTTTGCCGCAGACAAAAGAATTGTTGGAATATACGCAACAACCCATAAAGTTAAAACTATTACACTACTTTGAAGAGACATCAAATATTGTTATTTGTGATTACTGGTCCGAAAGGACTTGAGACAAACCGTTTTGTGTAGACATTTTTTTTGTCCAATGAAAAATGACAACAGGTGGCTATAGCCATTGCGTTCTGTTCATATCCCGGAGAAAAAAGTTTTTCTATGTAAACAAAGATTTTTGAATGAGGGAATAATAAGAAAAGAAACATCAAGTTGAGTCGGAATGAACTTACCCACAGCATTTGCTATCTATCTTGTTGACGCATCCTGACGTGCTCCAAGCGATCGTACTAACTCGAACAAACCGCCATCTGTAACATGCGTAAACGTCCGATCGTGCCACTTGCGACGCTTGTATATTTGCAACGACGCCGTAGGCGTTGAGCTTACGGGGCTGCACTTGCATGTGGGTGCGCAGAATAATTTATGGTGTAAGGTAAGCAAAATGCTATCATCGGAACTTAATCAGGCTAAGCGATATGCCCGGAAGCGCTCGGTAAAGAAAAGAGGTAACACGGTTCGATTTTAACAGACGCAATCTGGTGAATTGGGCTTGGTACAAACTGGACCAGTTCCAATTTCTGATAGCCGTTCATCAGATTCATTGTTCAAGGTATCGACAACAGCTGTATCTTTGTTGATTCCGCCTACCAACTTATCTTCGATGGACTTGACATTTCAAAATCCCTGCAATTTTGAACTGCGTTCATGTTTCTTTGTCGGATTTGACTAATTTGATCAAGATCGTCTGAAACCCAACATTTGGTAAAATTGTTGTGAAAAATATATCCTGAACGGACCATCAAAAGTTGATTCGCAGTTGAATATTTAGCGTCCAATTGTTCACCGACTTTCTAACCTTTGAACATTGAGTTATGACAACATTTGGAAAACCAACTCAAGTTCAAATTTATTTAAGGATATGGGATTTGCGTTGAATATCTATAATCCGATTGTAAATTAATCTTGAATATCATACACGGACTCGTTAAAACATGAGTCATATTAAAAAATCCAAGTGCAAGTCGACAGAAAAATGTTGATCGAACTTAAATAAAAATTCTACACCGATCAGCCAATTGGTGTCCGTCAAATTCCAACAAAGACTTTAACTTCGATCTGGAATCAACCGTTCGATTAAAATTCAACCGTAAATCGATATAAAACTACTCAAATTAGAATTGGATCCCACAGTGAGCACGTTTCCAGCACGTTTTTTCATTCTATCATTACATTTTCTCATTAATTGTGAATCCTGGTTGAATATATAGAAACCCCAAGGGAGAGAACTTTTTCTGCAAAGTCCCATTAAGTTCGATTTCAATTCCAGTGTAAGTGTTCGCCTTATCGAGTTTTCTAAAGTAAGCTACCACCAGCGGTTTGTACATCTTGTTTTAACGCTGATAGCCGTAGTCACGACATTTGACGTTTTTGTAGTCCAAGACTGATGGTGTTACAAGAACTATCGTAATATATTCTCGCTTAAACTTGCCGATCATACTACGTTTTGACAGTCGAAACGATCAATGGAAACGAGTCTCAGTTTCTGTCTAGCTATTAGTAGCCTTGTGAAAGTTGAACCTTTGAACCTACTCTGTTTCACCTGTTCCTTGTTCTATTACAAATGTTTTGACCATAGACAGAATCAATTGGACGGGCATTGGCTACTCCGTAACTAATAGCACAACCAATGTGAATATTGAGCCTTTGAACATACTTTGCTCCACAAGATCTTTGTTGCATTAGGAAAACAATGCAGCCGCGTGTGCTGAATATTTAATAAGATCGTGACATCGCCATAACCGCAACAACCAATTGAATGATTAATGTGTCTGGATTCATTCTTGTCGAGAATCCTCGTTCCAGCTTGTACCTAACTGCTACTGGCACAAGAAACAGTAACATTGCAGTTAGTCCAGCGTATAGATCTGAGCTCATCGCAGTGAAGCTGATCGGATTGCTACAGTCGAATCGGCAGAATCCCTGCCATCGTCGATATCAAGCTGGTCAACTTTACCACGAGGTCTTGGAACGTGCAGACACATACACTCCGGATACTAGCGCAATGGAGAGAAAGCGATAGAACAGGACAATATGGAGGACAAACGAGAATTGTTGTGATAGTGAGCGACGCTTGGTTCAGCACGGCCCCTAGCAAACTGCAGTACAGAGAGGACGAGGTATGAATTATTCCTGTGACAAGACGATTGTCCAGAACTGTCCCGAGCACTGTTCCCACGCCGACTCATAACGCGTTATCAATAATTAATTGCGTTGCTTCGACGGTAGACAGCGCCGCTCGGTGCGTCTCTGCACACTCGCGTACATTGAATTCGTGAAGTAAGCTTGTGTCTATGCTGCTGTTGGATGCTGCGCTAATGTTTGTGGAGTCAGCTAGCAAGCCGCAGCAACGTGTGTTCGGTAGAGTAAACGCTCCTCGTTCCATAGCACGGATTGAAGCACCAGGATAGAAACAGGATGAGCCTGCGGGGCTTCTCACTAGATCGTGCGACGACGTACCCGTCATACGAGATAACCAGTCGTGTAAATACAAGAATGTACAGTAGGGGTTCGAGCTTATGGCTCTGCCATTCTCTGTAGCTTCGTACCCCGGCTACATCACTCCTTGCATTCCACGTGTACACGATTAAACGGTTAATTATGTCGTCGAGAATCTATCGTAACGCAACGCCGCAGACGTCTGCGGTCCAGATTAGTGAACTGTGATAGGTACACGCATTTATCAACACTAGAAAGTTCATTATTCTAACATTCTTTTATCCATTTCGAAGCAAAGTTATGTTGTCGACGTGTAACCAACATTCCATAATGATGGTTCCATGTCTAAAGGACGTAAACGGTACACGTGTACGTCCAGTTAGCAGCAGCCCAACGATATTAATCGATAAATTATAAAGAAATTAATAAATCGATGTCTTTTTTCATAAACTGAGAAAAAATACATTCGCTGGATGAATCGTACGAGCGATAATATGTGTTCAAAGTCTTTAAACAGAATTCATGTCTACTTGAGTAAACATTTGTTGTATCAATTAAATAAAGAGTTGGAACGTGTGTCATCGAATTTTTCTTTTTTCTTAACTTAGAAATAAATAAGTCGTGACCGAAAGGATTAATTATTATAATTATTGTAAATCACTGGGTACAGTACATTTCTAGAAAACGAAAGCGTTTGCGTATACATTTACAGAGGGAAAGGTTTATAGACCGATGATGATGCTAGTTTGAAAGCGAGACGAAAGGATTCTCGGAAAGTTCACTTTCGTGGAGACCCAATGGCCAAGAAGATGACGAGAGCGGATCCAACTACATCAACACTATACCAAGCATGACCAGCAACTGTAGAATGTGTATTTGTGGTCCTCTCGTTGGTTCATACGGAGGAACCAACCATTTCGTTTCAGTGCTCAGACTGTCGCAACGTATGAAGCTCGTCTACGCCAGAGCTGACGCTCTCGGACTACATTAAATTAGCCACTGCCATGTCGTATGAACACAACAATTTCTTGGCGTACATATTAATGACAAAAGACGTACGAAACCGAAGCGGATATTATGGAAGAAAAACTGTCAAAAGCAATTTCAACATCGTCCGATGTTGAGGTTCCAAATGACCCCAAATAATTTTTTAGAATGGAATTATTTAAATTAAATTTAGATCAATAAGGATCTTGTTTCAAATATATAAAACTGTACAACGGTTGAAAACTTTGATACAACAAAACAACGACCCAAAGCCATTTAAACATCCTGTAACGTTAAGGTTCCAGGTGACCCCAAAGAATTTTTTAGCATGGAATTATTAAAATTATATTTAGATCAATAAGGATCCTGTTTTAAATATAATATCTTTTTTAACATATAAAACTATACAATGGTTGAAAAACATATAAACTTTGTCAGATATTTATATATCAAATTCAATCAAATATAAACAATTAAATAAAAATAATATAAAACTGTGCAATGTTTTGAAAACTTTGTACATGCCGCAAAAAAAATTAAACCTTCCATTAGAACAATCGAATAAATGATTTAAAATAAATAATACTTGTGCATCAAAATGAAGAACTTGGCCTTAAAAATATTTTGTTATCAGAAGAAAATATTTTATCACAAAAATAATATCTGCTTTGTAATCGTTTAGCAAATTGCTTTAATTGAAAAATTACAATCACAACTTACGGTAACAAAATTCTTTCTGCCACATACATTTTTTTATTTCATCGTATTATTCAAAGTTAAACTTGTTCCGAAGATTCGAAACTCTAAAGACCGGTTTGATTTCACTGAAATACTTCCGTGCAAAAATGTTATATTCACAAACTCCTTATAAAGCATTCACATCTGTGGGCGAAAATTTATAACATTATCATCCCAGTAAGAATTTTTAAAATGATCTTGGGGTGAACAACTTCATTCTAATAACATTAAATTTACTCGTCAATTATGATTTTCTTGTTAATTGGTGAGTCAGAGGGCAACACCAACGAGAATATCTCTCGCACGGTTCTTCGAGTGTAAGCCTTCACGTGCCTGCGTCGCTTCCAATTCTTGTTCCTTGGCGAGAGACGGGAAAATGAACTACAGCATTAGATGGTGGCTAACCTCAGGACGGAACGTCGACCGCAGTATTTCCTTTTCGTAACGTGATTTAATTAAAGTCTTATCTTAATTAATTAATACTTGGCTGGTATATACACGTAGATATGGAATAAGTATTTTGTAGTTATATGGTTAAGTTCATTTTACCCCATAGGGTATCTAACATAGCAAAAGGGTGAAGAAGATTCCGAGTAATTATGCTTATTAAAAATCTCTGACCACAGGATTCCTCGTTAAAATTTTTTTTATTTGGCCACAGGGTTTCACTCGATGTGGGTGTATACATTTTATTTTTAATTACGTTAATTATTTACACTAACATAGGCGCTTAAAGTTCTGATTCATGAATTTCCTTTTGAATATATTTGTATTCAAGAAACACCAGTCGAGTCATCCAAAAAGGAACGCTTTACAGCTTCATGAAATTCAGATTCAATTATTTCAAAGCTATTATAGTGAAGAGGACAACAATCATGTAAAATGTAAGCTGGAGGAGGATAAAATGAAACTTCCGTGAGATTTTGGGCTGCGAGGGAGGAAGAGGCACATCTTAAGAATCGTTTTAAATTTATAATACAAAACAGAACGTTGACAAGCGTTCGGTGGAGATGATACATACAAAAAGTGTAGTTCATGATGGTAATTATCTGAATTTTGGAATCTATCTCTGTGATTTTACAATTTTTAAAAAGTTTTAATACACGATAAATTAATAGAATATAAAAATAATCTTTGAGTTACAAAATAACAAAATGGAAAGGAATATAACAGTAGCTCCGCACCCGCATCAAAGCTATGCGAGTACAACGATATAGTGCGAATAGTTGAAATGGAATGATGAATTGCAAGGTGCGGTTGTGGATCAGTGCACACGGGACCATTCGAGCCTGCGGCTAAACATGAGCTACAGCAATGGAGAAGTACATCGCTATCATCGTTTCAAACGCATAAACCAGCAAAGAGAGGTGCGATAGATACGGAAAATATTTAACGGGATCTCGTGTGTCCACCGGCATCAACATTCACGGCTAACGACAAAACACCTTTTCCTCTGCCGATATATGACACAACACGATGAAAACACAATAGAGAAAAAGAGATCAAATAGATGAAAAACGATCGTGGACTTTTCGTAGAGATCTAGAAGCAGTTGGTAGACAACTGGCTGCTTTAAGGTGATGCGAAGCAACATATACAATTTTACGGTCGGTAACAAAAGTTGTAATTCACTTTTGTCACGGTGCTAATGGTTTTTGGATAATAGTTAATTGGTACCTCGTACAAAATTTATTTAATGAAGGGCTTAACGAATTTTTTTTACTGAAAATGATCGGTATTCTTGGTAAAAGTTAATTACAGTTTTATGTTATCGACCGTGGTATGACAGAATACTTTAATAGTACAACGGTAAAGGCAAAAATACGTTCAACGTTCGTGTACAGTTTTAGCGAGTTATATTTCTTGCAGTGAGTAATAATCTGGAGAGTGTATAAGTTGCTGAAACAAGTAAAGTATTGTCTGTTGATATACGTTTTGGGGAACATTGTAATAATAATTTAATGACAGAAAAATAATAGACGTGACAATTGACGATCAATGATTCTAAATAGTTTTCAATCGTTTTAGCGCTAAGAAGAAACTTTGTTTTCGTCAAAATGTTGGTTTTTTCGAGATGCCGGTTCCGTGTGCTCACAATGATCTTAAAAATCGAGAAATTACGCGATAGTTACCGCGTGGAAAGTATTAAATATTTGAGTTTTTATTCGCGATAAATATTTCACAAGGTTTCCTGCCATACAACACAAGCCCGATTCCACACAAAATCGTTATCGATTGTGTACCAGTGTCGCCTTGTGCGTTATAACGATTTGTGTACAAATGGGTTACAGCCTTGGACGAACTTTATTCCCAATTCGAAAGCCAGCTTTCATTAATTTACTTGATGATGGCTTTGTGAATTTTGTAAAAAAAAAATAAGGAAGAAATCGAAAGGCACTGCAGATTACACGGCAGACTCTTGTGTCAATATGAACATTAAGTTCTGTAACAAACAGTTTTCAAATGCCCGATCTTCATCTTTAAATTAATTTTCGTATTTGACATCATATCGACCGGCGTCATCAACGTAACTTACACACATTGAACGTCGACGAAGATATTTTAAATCTAAATCGGCAAACCCTTAAGCTTACAGGCAAATATCATGATCAAAACGATATGACTTGGTTAAAACGCAACACTTCCTACGTTATTGACCATAGGTATAACGTGTTATGTATTCGCAGTGAAGAAAATATCCTTAATCCGCCTATCGAGTCCGCGCTAAGTCATAATACGCTTGAACTGGTAGACATATCGATAAGGACCATAAGCGGCTTCGTGTGTGGCCTGTTATCTCGTTTCCATTTCTTTAATTCATATCTTACGAGAGACCTGGTATCGCAATCGTTTAAAATGCATTATATTGATCGAAAAAGGGATCGGGAGGTTTCTAAAATTGTTACCATTCAAATGTGGGTGCCTTACCGCTTATTTACCGTCATTGGAAATTATTAAAATACTGATCCTGACATTCTTCTTCGAGATATTGCTACTGAGAACTCGTTTGATGTATTACGAAACCGTTTCTTTGGGGAAGTGTACGAGCATCAGTGATGAGACGAGACGAGACAAGAATTTGGTGTCGTCCGGAGACAGTTTCGAGACTCAGCCGTTTATCGGTTTTGTCTCGATAACAAAAATTCGAGACGAGACTTTCTCGATACCTCAGTCTTGTCTCGTTTCAGTCTCGGCGATCTCGCCTCAGTCTTAACGGCCTCGGCTAATTAAAAATTTTTCAAATAAATCGAATCTGCCTGTAGAAAATATTCTATGGTCGTATCGTCAAAAGTTGGCAATAGTCGCGAAACCTGCTATTACAGAAATTTTTTGATCATCAAAAATATGTTTCTCTACGTAAATATATATAAAGGGCCAGAAATATTTCTTGAAGAACGATTATGCGATGCAGGTATACAGAAAAACATACCAAACGGGTTTTCGGTGAACGTCGGGCTTGCGGTACGTTCGTCGTCGTCGTCGGCTTCGACATCGGCATTGGAGAATCGGCGAGAAATCGTCGAGGCGTACGATATCGGGTTTATGAGTCTCTCGCTCTTGTAGAATGCTTCACGTCGTTATTATGGCGGCTTTGCTGTCAGTATGGGCACCATAGTTGTGCGAGCTCTCGCACTCGCCTGTCTTGCCTTGCTTGGCTTTCTGCCGTAAATGTCAATTAACGGAATGTAAAATATAACCGTGCGATAGTGATTGATTTCACACCAATACATCGGTATTCTTACCGCATGTATATCTATACATTTGGTATAGTCTTTTGCGTTCTCGGTAAATCCCCGTAAGTTCTCGACCTTTCCTTAACGGAGACCACTCTGGCAAACACCTGTCTGCGATTTACCCAATTTTTCCGATAACGCAGCATTTTATCGCTCGTAATTACAGGTGAGCATGATTTACGTCAGCTCGTTATTTATTTTTATTTTGTTAATATCCCTTACCGATCTTGTAGACAAGACTCTGCGATAAGGAAGCCGAAGATATATATTTGCCACTTAAACTATGGACAAGAACAGATTATCGGAATAACTTCAGGTTGACGGGACCGATATAATGGTCAATTACAGTGAAGAGGGGGGGGGAGGAGAGGGGGCATGGGCAACTTTGACGCGTTTGTTTAAGGAGAAATTATGGAATGGAGGATTGATGATTACAATGCTGCATTACTCGAAAGTTTCTTGTTAACACATTGACTCGATAAAATGTAAATATTTTTTATCTCGATACATTTTTAATGAATCCCATTAATACTTGAGATATATTTACAAGAAGTTCAGGGTTAAAAGTCTTTGTACATTATTATTTACCGTTACGAGGGTAGATATCGCGAATGCGTCGAGTAATTCCTACTTCGAGTAGATCCAGGATCTCATAATCTTTTTAAATCCGTAGTGAAAATCTTAACGGAAATCAATGAAAATAAAATACAAAACTACTTTACAAGATGCGTATCAATGTATACAAAAAATTCCTAACCATTTGCAATTACTTACGTCGGCTCATTCATAAAGTTGCGCACATTCACGGTGTAAGCTTCAATAGAACGTACGACAAGTAACATTTGAAGTTCCGAATGTGAAATTAGCGACGAAGAATAGCTGGAAAATATTCTTCACATGGTTTCCATTGAGATGTATCCTCGTGAAGCGAAATAAGGGAATTCCTTGCTCACGAGAAACTCTCGAATTCCTCTTACGCTTATCATATTCACCTTACTTTTGGTAATTAATAAACACGTGCTGTAATCTTTTTTTTTTTCATTACACGGACAATGTTTTCGTGACAACGACAAATTACTTCAAAGGTATAAGCGATGATGTGTACTCATCAAATGATGAGACAAATTGACTTTCGGAACATATCGATTGTGTGATGTATCGAACTGGCTGACACCTATCGTGACCGATTAGTGTCAAGAAAATGGATGGGCGTTGTAAAACTCGATGGATCCTATGGTAATCTTTGGTCGAGTTTAATGGTTAAATAGTAGCAGTCGACATGATGGATTCGTAATTGGAAAAAAGTTACGGACTACATTATCACAATGCATTATCATTTGTTATCGTCGTCAAGAAAATAATGAATTTTGAATGTTTATGTAAATAGAGGTTGATTTCCACATGGAAGAAATTTGGCGGATTCATTTTTTCTTTTATAGATTTTAAAAATGAAAAAATGTTGACACGGCCAACCATTCTCACCAAATTCAACTTCAGTTGACCGTTAACTCTGTTCAACATTTGTACAAAATGTTCGCTTACTGTCTCATAATTTGTTAGAGTGGGAAAGTTATTAGTAGGTTTTTCGTAGAATTAAAGAAATTTGTATTTCTCTATCTTATAAGAATATCTGGCGACCTCCATCGTATGAACCTAAGACTTAATAAATCTAATGAAATCTGGAACCTGAGAAATTTAAGCTAACATAGAATCTAAATGACTAAAAGTGTGTAAAAGAAAATAAAGAAAACCCATAGATTGAAATGGACGCTTGGTGTGAGATGGACCAGGAGTAAGTGAAACCTATGGGACAAATCTGAGGTAAAATGAACCGAAAGTGCTTCATTAAAATGATTAATGATAAATGTAGACATCCCGGCGGATTAGTTGATAATTTTCCTCAAAATCCAAATTTATATCTTTTATTGTTACTATTTTCATTTTTTTTTATGATAACCTAGCTTCTTGAGTTCCAAATTCAGTTTTTTTTTTTGAAACGATAACGATAAACTCCACGGAAACATTAAAAAAGAAAATTACTTAAGTTCACTTGTAATAAAATATTTATAAATATAATTTGTGTATTTGTAACTTGTATTGTGTGTTGTTAGAAAAAAATATTAACTAACCTTTCAGGTGGTCTCTGTTTTATCATCGTATCATGAACTTTGTTCCATATTTTTATCAATTCGTCTCAGAGAAATCGCGGTTGTCGTGAAAACTATTAAGTGACAACTATTTATTCTTACTTGATGCGACTATTTGTATAAGTTGAATGAATTATTTTTATATCAAAACCAATTAAAGGTAGGATAACTATAAAAAAAAAAAAAAACAGTCGTAAGGACTGTCAATAATTTAAATTATCAACAGTGGCCGTTACCATTTCTTTTTCTCTGAATGTCGCCATAAAGATAAATCACAGCTTTTGTAACTGACTTTCCCGAATGCCTGTAATATAATTTTCAATGTATTTTTAATGATACGCGTGCTCAACATCCAAACTCATTTCCGCATCAGAGCCATAAACGTAGAAACGATTTGAGATAAGTTGGAGATATGCAATGATGTTTCTAAGCTGTAAAGTGAGAGACGCGGTAACTCGGAGAATTATACAATACGATTTGTGTTTCTAAATCAACGAACTATCCATAGATGTCCTTTCCTGGTTCATTCAAGTATAAGACTTAAGAGTCAACCGTCCGCATCAGCATCATCATGAAAGGTAAAGTATCCTCAAGAGTGAGAAAATGCACGAGGAGTAGGCGTAAAGAGAATTGGCACGAAATAAATAAATCTACGATTTTACAACGCCTTCGACTGGCATTTACGATTACAGCTAGCCAGCTGCTGTTGCTGCTGCTGCTGCTGCTACTGCTTTGGTACTGTGGTTTACTCGTAAAATCATCGATTAGCATTGACTGTAAGGAGCTTGATGTTACGGTTTCCACCTGTTCGTATGATCTCTCATTTTTTCTACGTTTGATTGTCTTGATTTCGATCGTTTCGAGTCGTTCATTCATTGATAATCTTCTCAGTGAGGATTCTGTAATGAAGAGACACTGCAGTTACCCGAAACCATGGCAGTTACCTACCTTACCGACTAATGCAGGCGAGACGTACAAGCCAACTTAATTTAGCGACAATTCGAGAGGTTCGTATCGACGTACCACTATGAAGCGTTTTGAATAAATTGTAAGCGGCACTTTTATTGAAATTTTCCCAAAGCAGATTCGTTAGTTTTTCTTGAGTGAAGAAACGTCACAAACCTGCCATTTTATTTCTCTTCAAGGACAGCTCTAGCCTAAAGTGTGGATGCGTTCAACAATTATAAAATGTTTGCGTACATTGTAAATTAGTCAGTTTGAAGGAAGAGGGATATTGCGTTTATATATCGTCGATTGATAAGCTGAGAGGAAAAAGACACATGATGAGTATTTACATGTAATTTGAACGAGAAAAAATTAAGTAATTGACGTAAATCATAGGAATACGAAGGGTTTCGTTACTCGTCATCCCTCACTGTTGTTAGGATTAAAAACCGTGGTGCGTTAACAATTTTTCTATCCGTCGAATTGGATACAAACGCTGTAGTCGATCCTGCGGGATTGCAGGATATTCACTGGTTGTACCCCTTAACGTTACCGTGTACCGCTTCGGGCTATCAAAAGAGGCGCTCAACATTTATTCTCGTTGCAAACAGCATTAACTAGAGCTGGAAATATCGTGATGTCAAGTAGCTGTCGGCTATTCCTTCTTCTAAAAACGTGCGATCATAGACCTCAAAGAGGGAGTACGCATCATTTTGTTTCTTCTCAGCCGAAGCTGAAGCGGCGCACACAGACTCTTCGGTCCTGCAGTACGCCCCATCCTCATCGCTTCTTCTCGGTTATTCTTGGAACGTAATCTTACGAAGGGTTAAGCGCTCATCGAGTGAACCATAGAACGAGAGACGATGTTGGAGGAAGGATGAGAAATATCGAGGATGCTTTCTCACTTCGTAACTACGAGTCGCTGACGCGAAACATTAATCCTTGTAGCGTACAACGTACGTTGGTGATCATCGAGTCTACACAGGGCAGCTCTTTCGCAACTTCTTGGATATCTATAGACACTGTATGTAGCCACCTGTGTGATTACAATTTTTACTTTACCCTTTGAGTATTTTTTAACTTTGTCGTCTATCAGACTAAGAACTCCCACGCCTTCGATTTACACGCAGAGTTGACCACGTCCGCATCGAACCGTGACTCCAAGGGAACCGCACAATGTCTTGTTGATAAAATCGATGTCCCAGTGCCACGTTGAATCAGAAAGGGGAAACTGTAATGAATTTTTTTCGTCACTGTAAAATAAAGTGCAATTTTTCAACACGTTTATCCGTAGTCACTTGTACCATGCGTCGAAACAAAACATCTTTCGTACATTTTTGTACTTACAGCGATACGTTTACGTAGTACGTTGGTGGATCACGCGAGAGTGTATTAACAAACGATAAGAGTGTTGCTTCGAAACGTGTTTAAAGTGATTAAGGATTAACATGTTTCAAATCAACACACGAGTTTTTACTGTTTTGTAATTGCAAATCGTCGGTGTGTTGATAATTCAGTTCAGGATGGCAATCGTCGATTGTCCTTCCGCATTGATATTTTATAAATTTGAGCTCAATCCGATTAAAATTCATGCGCAAGTGGGTATTACAAAAGGCCGTAATCACAAACTGAAGATATTTTGTTACAGATTTCTGATATCGAACAAGATTTTGTCACGATGAGAGTTGTCTGTGTTGAAAGCTGGTTTAATCACAAAAATATTGTTTATTTCACTAATAGTTCAGAAGAAATAATTAATTAACGTTATACAACAAAACTGGTGATGAGTTGCAAACGTAAAGATTAAATTTGAGCTCTCGAAATGTTTTTTATTTTGTCTTTTCTTCCTAAATGTTTAAGAAAATAACGTAAGACGGCAATCTTGAATATCAAAAAGTAATCTTCTATAAAATTTTAAAACCTAAGCAAAAGATATTCCTCAAAGCTTTTACGCATACATTTCTGAAATTGAACAAAATTTTATCACAATACAAATTTATTAACGTAATACAAGAAAACTGATAATAAAATACAAACGTAAGGATTGAATCAGAACTCTCCCAGTGTTTCACAGTTTGGTCGAGTAAATGTTATTAGTACATCGGAGAGATAGATTTTATATTTATTTTGTCCTTCCTACCTAATTACTTGAGCAAACAACGTAACTGAACAATCTAGATTCTAGACTATAAAAATTAAAAGTTCAATAAAATTTAAAAGCCTAGGCGAAATATATCGCTCAAAATTTGTGCACATTTGTCTACAGTTTTCGTTGATTTAATAAAATATTTCAAAGATATTTACGATTCGAAAAATTCAAATTGTTACAAAATCCCCGCTGAATACAATGTCGTTTCTGTTAAAAAAATTTAGTTAAACCTATCAAAGTGTACGCGAGTTGGATCAACCTCAGATTTATTGGTAAAATAAAAATTTCTATAAAATCCTTATTTGTTTATATTCAGGGCCAATTAAATACCATTCATCATTGAAATGTTATTTATTACAACGGCAGTATCCTGCTAAAAGTAAACGTCAATCGGTAAATAAGAAAAAAATATTTTCGTAATGCACGAAAGAATCTGACAACATAAACAATCTCACTCATAAAACATATATCGGTAATCACTTAATGACTTACGTATAAATCGACTGTATGTACGTATACGCTCTGACCTTTATGATATTTCGAAAAATTGCAGAACAGTCCTTCACCTTCTGTATTCTTTTATTTTTATCAACCTTTTCACATTCTTCACGTGACTCGGGATAGCCCGCAAGGTGTGAAAGGTGCCAATTTAAGGTGTATACAATTTCTCGTGAGCGCGTGTACGCATCAAGCGAATGCCCGAGGGCCGCCGCTTCATACGTATCGTACGTACATATCCCACTCAAGATTTTATATACTATAGAGGTATACGCATATATGATCAGTAATACCGCTATCCAAAGCGGTAAATAACTATCGGCACTTGGGACTTAAGACAGAAACATGTATACTGGTAAAATAGTATAGAATACCGAAGAAATCAGAAGATACGCGAGAAATTGAGGGAGAATCCGTAACATGCGCGTGTTTGTCCCCTCTCTCGCTATCTCATTCCCTGGGAAATATAATTTCAGTTGCAGTTTGCGATTTACCGCTCGATCGGAAATGCATTCACGGTTTATTAGATACGCGCTTGGTTGGTGCCCTTAGGCCTACACGTGTGGTCGAATATGGTCGAACTGTACCATATTACTGGTCACTGAGTTTCTCATAAACAGATTTCTCGTAACTCGACTGAGTACATCCTGAAATTGAGGAATCCTCTTAGTATCGGATTCTCTCCGACTTCACCGGCTTCGATATGAATGAATTAAGGTTCAGACAAGATCCTGGGAAAATTGTGGAATGTACTCGATACGGAAAAGAAGTGGAAGCTTCGAAATTACTTTTTCCTTATTTTACACCGTTCACGGAATAACCTCAATGAGGAAGTACGTTGATCTATTTTTTGACTTCTACGCAGAGGAAGGTATGCGAATGGTGTAAAGTAACGAGGAAACAATTTGCTTTTATACCTTGCAGGCTTCTTTGTATACTGTACACGCCTTCGATAACTGGAAATTAGCGAGACTAAGAACAATCAAGCATTAAAAATAATGAGAAAGGAAAATGTTTAGTTCGTTGTCTTAAAATTATCAAAAATTGAAGCAGTGTCGGTGGAGTCAGTTAAGCAAAGTACAACTCAAGTTGTACTCCTTTTAAAAAATTCAATCTGCATAAAATATTTTTTATAATTTTGGATAATTAGGATACGAAACATTGTTGAACGTTGTCACGATAAGTGTACAAATATTTAGTTCGTTATCTTAAAATTTTCAAAAATTGGAGCAGTTAAGCAAAGTACAACTCAAGTTGTAATTTTCGTTGCAGCGCTTACCGTAAAATTTAATCTTCCGGTAACCATTCAGTGTTTTCTATTTCTGTAATTAGAAAACCTTGAAATAAATATCTCAAAATGTTGTTACACTTTAAGAAACGCATTGACTAATGCAATCCACACCCTGCACTGTGTCATTAAACGTCTCGAGTAATTGCCCCTGTTGAATCGAGCTAGAAAATGCATTCTGAGAGAGAATATGACGTCGCTTAATCTTAGCGAGAGGAAGAAGAGAGAAAAAAAAGGACGCGATAGAGGAGGAAAGTATATTTCGTTCTTCCAGAGGGTGAGAAAGCATCCAGCCGAGACGTCCAGCAACGCGGATAATTAGGCGTGACACCGCGGTGAGGTGAAATGGCTTGTGTCGAAGTGCGCCAAATAGTCGCGCTCTCGTTGTCATCATAATAAGCTTCGGGGTGCCTCGTAATTTCCCCTCAATTAGTGTCCACCGACGAGTTACGAGTCTCGCAAGTTCGAGGTACGTTCGTATAATAATCGTTAAGAAATCTTCTTTTTGTAGAACTCAACTCCCACGTCCTTGAAAACATTGAAAGTGACAGGAGTGAATCCTTGACACATTGCCAAGAGAAAATTTTCGCGATTTAATTAAATAAACGATTTATAAAAATGCTTGGTACGATTTTAAGCTCTATTAATATTTTTCTCATTGCATTTTAACGTCAAAGACTCTTGGAAGTATCTCGTCGCGACAGACACAAAAAATGTGAGAGTGCGTTTCGCAGCTTTGTTGTTTTTGTAACATACAAAGTGAAAACACATGTGAGCTAAACGTGTAGTCAAAATGCAGTCTCTCATTAGAGTCATAACGTGGAGTACATGTTTATAGGATGAAGAAATTCCTTTTTTTTTTCAGGTGCACGTAATACGAACACGAAGAGCCTGTGGTTTTCATCGAGTGATGCTTTGGGTTTTGTGAACGGACATCGCAATTGTTGGTTTTCAGATCATTTAGTGGTATTTTCTAATATCTTTAATTCCTATTAAGGACTGTGTAATTAAACCTGTTAAAAGGTTATTCACAATTGGTTGTAATTCAAAGACAAATTACGCCATGAAGAAATTAACTGTCCTCGAAGAATAACGATTGCTGATCTTTTAGAGCTGATTTACTGTCAATATTTAACCTGATGTTGACACCACCGAAGATAAGAGACCCTTTAAGACGATGAAAATTCTTAAGTTAGTACGTAATAAGTTCGCGGAAGAGAGAGAGTGATACGGCAAGAGGATGCGATGATGTCGTTGAGCTCAACTTGTTGTCGTTGAGACAACATCCGTGTCACTCACAGCGGAATCGACGGACGATGTATCACACTCCGCAAGATGCAAAAGGAGAATCAGTGAACGCGTGTTTTACAGCTCTGAGATTACCGGATGTTACTAGGATAGTTCTGAATCGTAATGCGTGGTTCGCCAATCCAAGGAACAAGTTCATATAAATCCGATCCCACTAATTAGTGCCTTCGTCAAGTATCGTAAAGTTAGTATCAACCGAACTAAAGCGATCTTCAAAGGAATTTGAACTCTGTCCATGTGATCCCCTACAGTACCATCGTTCGATTCATGACACCTTTAAACGTGTTGTCGAATTTATTGATCTCCGTAAAGGATTCGGTGGTCATGACTTCCGGAAGTTGTTCCAACCAACGGATTGGAGCTAAAGATGAAACTCTACGGGCAGTGTCATAACAATTATTATAGCTTCTTGGGTGAAATATTTGTTTAAAGTGTATGTGTTGTTGTTAGTTTTGGTTTAAAATCGATACCGATGACTTCGATTCATGGTATTTACCCTTTAAATTTTATTCGAAGCTGTAATACTGGATCTGGTCAAGCATAAACATCTTCGTTCGCGACATCGCGGTTAAAATGAAATGAAACATATTCTGAAAGTTTCTCTCTCATTTTGCCATGATGGTTATTGGTTATATCTCTCTTGCACCCATACATGTTTCGCATTGCCTTAAGAGAAGCGAGAAAAACAGGAAAAGGAGGAGGAAGGATAATAGCTCGGTGAAAGAGATACCACCGATGCAGCTGGGGAATACGTTGAGCGTCAACTGCTAATTGGGTCCTCTTCTTCGCTCTTTCGTTCTATTTCATTTTATTTCTCTCCCTCTCTCTCTCTTACGTTCTTTCAATCTTCGACCTCGCGATTTTGCACGAGAGAAAGTATCCCATGATACTGAAAAGGTAATGGGCAAACAACGTCACCTTAGGCCTCGCGTGGCAAGGAACCGTCAAGGAAACAACGTGACACTGCTCCTCACGATGTTCTCGAACCTCGACGCTGCTTCTCGTGGATATCATGATGAGGAGAAGATTATTTGGTCACTCCGAAGGATACGCGCCTTAAGGACTATTAGTAAACCCCATTAAGTAGTGCGCCTAACTAATTCGAAATGCTTGGCGAGATATCTGGTCGACATGAAGCGAATAAGATTATATCTCGGTGTGCTGTCATATCGCAGTCTTCCCTAATTAGTCAAAGCAATAAATTTATGTATAGATGAACAAATAATAATTTTATTCTTTTGCGGCACTGTCACTGTGCTCAATCAACTCTATAAAATACAATGCAGCAGGTTTGAAGAAAAAAAACTCTGGGGATACAGAATTTCCGTAATGATGTTGGGAATAGATGATTAAGCATTGGTGTTTTTTTTTTTTTTCATCTTCTTTAGAATACTTCAGAATATGAAACAGTGATTGGGTTCCTCTGCACAACCGTAAAATTGGAAGATTACAATCGTTGGAATTTAAGTTATTTTATTGTGCACTCGAAAATAATGTTTTCAAATTCTCTTTTAACTTGCAATCTAGGGGGAATAAATAACGAAATTGATGTAATTATTTTTAAGATGATCGTTTAATCGGAAAATCATGGTTTCGCATGTTTCGAAAGTAACAATTACAAATTGTATATCTTTTATCGCTTAATGTTAGTTCGTTTATCGAATGCTTATGTTATCGAATCGTTTATCGAATCGCTTAATGTTAGTTCGCTGCGAATTCGAGTTTAACTATTGATAGTTAACGTAGAGTGACGAACTCTATTTTTTAAGAATCCAAAGTCCATTAAGATCCAAACGTTTTTATGGGTTATTCCCAAAAATGCAAGATAACCTGTGCAGAAGCTTAATTAGGAATCAGCTATGGGCCTTTCTAGTCTTCCTCAACTCTTTACGGGCCCTAGAAGGGAAATCTAACAAATGCCTTTCTAGGTTTGTGCACACTTAAAAAATTAGGGCTTTTATAGATTTTCTTGTTAGTACCTATAAAGTATGCTCCATTAAGGGATAGATAACAGGGAAGAATAATAGATAGATACTTTTTAAAAATCTTTAAGGGATTCCCGAACGTGTCAACATAACTTATTACGTAGAATGATCGATGAATATTTTTGAGAGATCTTTAAGAGATTCCCAAGAATACGATCCAAGAATATATTAACACATCCTGAAACGAACATCCTACAATTAAGACTACGGAATGATAAACCATTTTAAGGGGCATTGCGAATTAACTTTATGCAGAATTAAGAAAAAAATATATAATTCCAGCTTGAGAGAATAATAATTAAATTCAACAACAACAATAATAATAATATATTCTTCGTATATATAAATAAACATTTCGTTTTCATCGGAATGTTCAATCTTAAAAATGCTCTGCATAATAATTGGAATTGCGATTATCTCTTAAAGGCTATGTGTGAAGCGCAAGTGAAAAAAATGTTGATGTATATTCCTTCTAATCTGTCATCTGTAAGCAAGATGATAATTTGCATTCTCCGCGTGCGAAAACATTCAACACTGATATCTCTTTTTTCAGCACATCGCTAAAAGTGAGAAGTATACAAGAGACAGGAAGCCTCGCATGGCATGTCCTCATGACGAAACGCGTTGTTGCACTCGGTTTCATCGAGCTTGTCCATCAATCCACGCCTTGCTCGTTGCTTCGTCCGCTTCTCGCATGCTCCCTCGGTTATTTGTTTCTTTTTTTTTCTTCTTCTTCTTCTTTTATTTTCATCCCTCGTCGTCGACTCGTGGACTCTATCGTGCCTTAGCCTGGCTGGCGCCTCATCGAGATTTTCTCCACTCCCTTCCTTTATCTATCCCACACGACTGCAGGCATCTCAACAACGACGATGTCGACGGGTGCAATGTACACGCATTAGTCGCATAATTGCTGCACTCGACGCATGCAGAGCCAACAGGCGAGGCCACGAGCATTGTCCGATTTCTTGTTGCTCCTTTGGATCGTAACTTCTCGAGGCACTGCTGCGAATACGCTTCTTACTATACCCACGCTATCTCTATATTGCTGTAAAAAAAAAAAAGGGATAAAAAATAAATAATAACAGTTTAAAATATAATCAGGAAACATTAATCATAAAGAATTAATTAATCGTGGTAGTTCCAGTAACTATTAACGTCCATCCGTTTATATGTTTATGGCGAAACCAATTTAAGATATTTACAAGAAGCTTAGAGATGTAGTTTGCGAAGCTAATAAATCTGGAACTAAAGTAAAAGTTAAACTTATATCGAATAATTACGTGACGAACATCTGACCTGTTATAATTATTTCGTGTACCTCAGACAATCTGCTTAAAATCCAGAGCTACAATATTAAATATAATATTTTAAAGAGGAACAAAGAGTCTTTTGATTTATAGTAACAGACGTGGAAAAAGAGGTTTGAGAATTAATTATTATTCGTCGCGTGTACTGCCAATGGATAACAAAATCAACTATATCTTTTACACAATTACAAAACTAACGTTTTAATAACAAAATAAACACTTTTAATATTAATTCTTTCTCGATTTATGTAACAAACTGACAAAGATATCGAGCTATAACAATTATAATTTTTGTCCGATATTTTAATTAAAAATAAATTTTATGCGAAGATGGATGTTTATTCAATCAGATATGAATGATATTCAATCAGACATTTAATTGCTTGAAACGTATTAAGAATAAAAATGTATTAAGAACGTACAGATACATTTCATACTGAAATGATCGTAGACTCAGTTTTAAATAAACTAACCCTTCATTCATGCAATGCTACATATCAAATTAACTTGGAATCCTATTACATGTGGGCGTTACATCGTTCAAATGATCAAATTTGCATAACCATCGATCGCAATCACATCCGAGTGAAGAAGCCAATATTAATTAGCATGTGACGCTTAAATAAAATAAAAACGATCTAGCTGTGTAAGATATCGATAAGAAGTAAATAAAAACTTTTCAACGTTTATCGAGGTTGTACAGCTTGTTATTAATTATTATTTAAAGTAAATAACTGTTTATCCATTCGATGCTACATATCAAATTAACTTCGAATCATAAATATTTATTAAAATGTTTGTGATTTAGTCGGAAGATAAAATACATTTTTTGTCTATAAAATAATGATTTTTTTTTTTTCGATTCTGATTAATGGGGAACAAGTACATTGACGAGTTATCGTTGGAATAATGAAGGTATCTCACATTATTCAACAAAACTTATTACACTCGGATCTCATATAACTTGCCCGCGGTATCGTGCGCTTGCGTTGAAGAGCACACACCACTCGGTGTATATTTCCGGCGACAGCTATTTATAAAGTTGAGAAGCGAGAGTTCGAGAGAGTGAGATAGATAATATGCTACGCGATGTGTGTCCCCTGGTTGCAAAGCACGTACCTAACTCGTTGGATCGGATCAGTAGACACACCCTAAAGTATACTCGAAAAATAAATTTGGCTAAAGCTGACTTTTCTTACCTATAATTGTATAACCTTAAATATATAAAAGGAATAAAACGTAGATTTGTTCCTTTAAAAAATGCAAATAAATTTAGAAAGAAAGTTTGTGTCTTTGAAAGATATTCGAAATTTATTTGAATTTTTTAAAGAATGCGATACCAAGTTATCTAATAAATAAAGCGAAATACACGACGGAAAAAAATAAATAAATAAATTTCGATAGACGAAATTGTTTTTTCTTGAATAAAATATGTTTTCAGAAGTACGACCGATAATTGTCTGTTAAAATGTCTTTTTACATTTATTTTACTTGCGTCAATTTGAATATATTTCCCATGCAAAGTGGAGAAAAAAAAGAAAACGATAAGAAAGAGGACAGACTGAGACCAGAGGGCCCTAATCCTTTAACCGAGATTTATCGGGACCATTAAATACGGTGATGTGCCGTATTAGGGGCCTGACAAAAAAGGGACTGACGTTGCCACGGGGCTTTGCTGTGAAACGACCATTTTAATGGTAGTAGGTGGGAGCCATATTTTAGTTTGAAGGTTATACATTGACGCAGACATTTTTTATTCTCATGTATCAAGGCATTGAGACTGATAAAGGAAGAAAAAAAATGTAGAAAAGTTTATAAAATCCTGACTGAAAAAAGGAGATTAATAACAAAAGTTGTATTAAATTTATTGTACATTTACAAACAATATTAACCTTCAATCGTAATATCGCAATGCGCGCAGCGACGAATGTAAATGTCCAATTGATCGTGTCGTCCTCTCGCGTGAGATAATGGTAACTCGTAACCACCAAGCTGATCTATCGATATGATGTAAAGCTAGGAACACTCGCGTACATAATTTTCGATATAGAATGTAGTTAACACGATAATTTAATCCATTATCGTACATCACAAATCTGTTGGAACTTCGTGAGCCATTGGTATCAACTAATAGACGTTAACATAAAACTTTACATTTTTTTCTAGGTATCTATCGTTACTTTATAAAGCAATGATGAATCGTAGCATGGAAATTCAAAACCAAAAGTCAAAACTCTGTTTTTTTTTTTCGGTAATTCGAGTTTAAAAAAGGACTAACACGTGTTTTAGCGCGCTCTATAATTAAGTCCCCCTCCCCCACAATTAGAACTCTTCAAATGCACAAAAGTAGCAAGCGACAGAATATTTCACTCTAATCACTTGAACCCAAGGATGTTGATGATTAATCGTTGATCTTGTTATCCGTTGCAGCTTCTGACGAATAATAACTAATCCTTGAGTCTCTTCTTTCTTGTCTGTTGGTATAAACCAAAATCCTTTTGTTCCTTTTAAAAAGAAAAATGTGAAAAAATACTGTAGCCGTGTGTAGCCGATCGTTGAGCTAAACGAAATAATTATAACAAGTGAGATGTTCGTTGCGTGATTAATCGATACAATTTTAACTTCTACTTTAGTTCCAGATTTACTAGCTTCAAAAACTGCATCTCTTAGCTTCTCGTCTCATCATATACTATACCTACCTTCCTGCAGAAGAGAAATGTCGGCGAGTAGTACGTATAGTTGAAGCCCGGTGCCAAAATTAGTTTTGCGACGTTGCCAGGCATCGTGCGACGGAATATTTTATGCACATGCCATGCGATCTATAGCCCCTTCACTCTATATATTTCTCAATTTTCTAACTAAATTTATGGATTCGAGTTTGCTTCCAACGTACGATATATTTAAATAACGAAATAAATAGTTTTAATATTAATATATTCTCGGTTTATGGAATAAACTGACAAAGGTATCGAGCTATAATAATAAGAATTTTTATCGTTTCTATCTCTCGGATCCTCATTCCATTATATTACCTTAAAAAGTTTTCTCGGTACGTCGTGTCACTTGATTAATCTTTCATTAATTAAATACCGCTGCAACTACGAGTTATACATATTATTATACTAATTACGTTGTGAACGTTGAGTAATAGGTTGCACGTGAAACGTATCACGCAACCCACATATCTTTGCAACGTACTACGGTTATGTTGATGCTACTTTGCTGTTATACAGGTAGTTAAGTGGATAGCACTAATCGGTCATCTACCTTCGTCGCTTAATTTCAATAGTTTTAAGGCTTTACTAATTGCAATACTGAACAGCTTAATTGTTAATCGAAAATTTTGATCGTTAATCTTGAACATGATGAAAAATATGAAGAGTGTTTGCTTGTACGAATAAAAAAATACGATAGATTTAGTTAGATAAGTAAATTTTCGCGATAAGATATATTTATAATGATTTTTCATGTTTGTAAATTTTGTAGTATTTTCATTTTGTTTGATGTATAAAAAAATAAATCAGGAAACACGATGATTTGATTCTCCTGCTTTGATTCTCCTTAGCGCTGCGCTAAGTTAGTTAAGACGAGATTTTTACTTTTGTGAGAATCGATTCAATGTGAAATGAATTTATCGAATTGTTAGATGAATAGTGCAAGTCTCATTGGACGTGTAAGTTACATCTTTCGAATGATCAAATTTGCGTAAACATGGATCGCAATCACTTTCCAGTAGAGAAGTCAATTGGTAATTTGCATGTAACGATTGACTAAACTAAAACTATCTGGCTTTGTTAGATAACGGTAAGCGGTAAATTATGATAACAATGTATCAATAGAAGAATTGGTCTTTATTGAAAAGCAAAAACACGGTACTAGGAGACCAATATGACAGCCATCATGTGGCTACTAACACCTAAATACACTTCCAACCATATAGTTATGCATTACTTTGTATGTAGCATTAAAATAAACTGAAACTACCTAGCTGTATTAGTTAACGTTAAAAAGTTAAGTGTAATAACAATGCAAGTATCATAGAAGAATTGGTCTTTATTGAAAACTATAAATATGATAATATGTTAGGCGACTAATATGACAGCCATCGGGTGGCTACTGACATCTAAATACAGTTCCAAGCCGTACAGTTGCCATACAGTTGCGGGCGTAAATGGTCATAGGAGAAAACACACGAACGACAAGGATGAAACGAGACAAACCACGATGCAGTGAGTTCGGAGACCAGGCAGTCTCGTGAATCGTGGTGATGGCGGCTTGTTTAAGGTCTCGCAGGCCGCAAAAATGATTCTTCCATGCAACCGCAGGGCCATCTCTTCTCCTTATTTCTATCTCTGTCCTTTGCTTCTTACATGAATTCTCGGAGTATTTACGATTACGTCGTGAGGTTCGAATCATGCCCCTGCACTTTTCATCCACTCTTCTGCCATCAGCAGAGTGCAACGCATCGGATACAACGATGGAGTTCCCTATGCGCAGTTGGCAACGATCCCATCGATGCAGTGCTATAATAAATAAAGAAAGAGGAAGATAAGAAGTTGTACCATATGTTGTGTATTCGGAACCAAGTCGATACTCAAGCGAGGAGATCGGTAGTCAATCCACTTGGGGAATCGAGATCTTGCCCGGGTCTTGCTCTTCTCTTGCCTCCGAGACCGAATTCTCAATGGAATAACGAAACCGCGAGATCGAATTCCACGAGTCTCCATGGACGCGCAATATACCCCCACGGAAAGAATTCGCAATGATGCCAGTGGACGCGCAAATATCGACCGCAAATACACAACCCTCATTTTTTGCGATGGCCCTCGAGGGGATCGAACGGATCTTGGGTGAACGATCTGGGTTACACGACGTGACTGTTTTGCTTTTGCTAAGGAGCAAAGAGCGAAGCGATCTAAAGATCTTCGGCCCTCCGGTCCATGAACCGAAGCAACCCAGCTTAAACCCAAGCTACACGTAATATATATATATATATATTTTTTTTATATGTTGTTTATACACTGTACGCCGTCGCCCGCAGTAATTGACTTTTAATCGGTTTCACCGAGCTTTGCTCTTGTTCTTTATACAATATGCGATGCCGTAGACCGCCCCGTCGATGCAGAAAGATCTCGCCAGGGGCCTAACCGATTGGGCGAGAATGAAGCAATAAAGGGTGGGCCCGGATCTTGAACGATCGATCGATTGATCTACAACAAGCCAGGGTTCGACCAAATACCGAAGTGGCCACTCACCCTGCGGTCAACTTCATCATCTACGTACAGTCGTGTCCCTCGTAATTCCAAGGATCGGCCATCCGCACATTTTTCGCATAAATTATCTTTCTCCCTTCACCCTCACCAATATAACGATTCATCGAGTATACATATCCGCTCATAATCAAATCAGTGGAATAACTGAGCGATCAAAAGCTGCTACCGATAAGTTGAGGTACTCATAACTTAAACTTTGATAATTGATTTAAGAATTGCGATAATTTTTTAACGTATCGTTACAGTGAAACCTGAAAGTACTTTACGATCTTCTAAGTTCACCGTGACGCGACTTTTACCTTTTTTCTTGCTCGCAATCATTGGTAAAGTCCTACGATAAAGGTCACTACGGTCAGGAGACGTTTTCTAATTATCGTAATCGTCCTTGATCTATCAAGAGACGCGTCAGCATTTGAACATTAACTAAAAAGACAAACTTTATGCGATATAGACGTTTTCTAACGCTGATGAAGACGTCTTTCGACTGAAGTGAGGGCATTAAACGAATAAATATAATTCAAGTTATTTAGTTAACCGAAGTGATATCAAAACCACTTCATCCCATTTCGTAAAATTTCTTTTTATTGTCATTTTTTTCAGTCCGAAGTTTTTGTTATATTTAACTCTTTTTTCTATTTTCATTGCACATGCGAAGTTATGAGAAATTCTACTGTATCACTTGTATCGCAATGATGCTTTCACTGTTTCAGACGCCATTGCTACTTCCATTACTTCAAACCCCGGTGCTACTTCAACTTTAATCGAACCATCCCACTTCGCGTTAAATCAGTTTTTTAAAACTTTTATGTTCTTCGAACACGAACTAATCGCTCTCTTTTTATTTTTCTTGTCTTCTTCGTTACATCGTAAACATTTTCTTCATAAACATTCCTTCTACAGAAAGCATGAATCGTGCTTTCGACCTACAATATATTAACTCAATAAATGTTGATTGATGTTGGAAAAAATTGCAAAACATCTCTTGATATAATTCGTGACAACGTTTCGATAAATTTGAACTTCGGTTTTGATTAAATTTTCGACAATAGTTGTGAGTTTCGCGGAGATAAATAACTTTGAAATACGTTAGGAAATACATTTTCGTAAATATCGAATCGATTACTATCGTTAGTAGTAGAATCCGTGTACGTGAGTGTTCCTAACTTATCGCATTATGTTAATCGATCAATTGAGTGGTTACAAGTTACTTTTGTCTCACGCCAGATGACTAAATAACCAATTGTACGACTTCACTCGTCACCGCGCAAGGCGCAATATTACTTTAACCCTCTCATGACTCTATCATGTTCCCCACTTAACGACAATGTGAGCATGTGTCGCGTACTTTGAGAATCATGCATTTTACCTAACGTCTCAAACACTACAACGACATTCCCGTTTACCACTATTTTCACATCGATGCGTCACGTACGTATTGATAAGATAAAAACATATAAAACAAAAATCATTTTACAAGTATTAAAAATCTTGCGACTGTTTAAATCGTTTAATAAACAAATTGGATTAACAAAAAAATATTGAAACAATGAATTCGCATATGACAGTCGGGGTAGACGTTCGTCATCGAATGTAAAAATTTTTTTCTTAAACGCTTTATTTCACTCGTGAGTTTTGAAAATGGCTGTAAAGTTATTCTTTATTTAGAAGTTTTTAAAATCGTCTTAACCGCTTCTCGTCAATTACTTCCAAAGTGAAAAAATACATTTTGTTTGTGCTAAGAAATTAATAAAAGTTAACGATTACGATATTATATATTTTTTTAATGAGACTGCACCATGAGGAACAGGCGATACATGAAAAATAAGATCACAAAGATGATTTCAGAACTCTAGTCATATCCTGATGATTGCCATGGACTCAAACCTGTTTTCAGATGGAAGATCGGACGAAATTCTCCAACAGCAAGAGTGTTCATCGATCATCCATTGAAATGTAACTTTTGGCATTTCATAATTAACGACTCTGCTCCATCCAGAGGCTTTCGTTTGTACATTGCATAACGTTCGTTCAGTCTCAATATATCGACAGAATGCAATGCATAATATAACTAAATAGAATAAAAGTGCATAAAGTTCGCAATGAAAATTTGTGTAAGCAACTGAAAAATTTGATGAATCAATGTCTTTTTATATCTCAACTGGTTATTCTCATGGAAATACAAATTATCGGAATAAAACATTTACGGAATACTTCAGTTGTACCTGACATTATAAAAAAAATGTTACAAAGTAGTAAACTGCACACTGCTTCTTTATTTTTTTTTGTTCCACAGTACACAAAGCTTCGTCAATGAGAAAGTATAAAAGATATAAAAGAAACTAAAAATTATAAACATTCTCCTGATTTAATATTTTGAGCAAGAAATTACATTCATTAGTCATTTCGTTGAAACAAAAGGGCTCATCGGTTTTATAAATCTAAAAGAAAAATTAGAAACATGGATATCTGTAAATCAAAATACGATAATGATATCATTTGGAAAAGTTGTAAAGTAAAAAATTCAACATTGCTTCCTTACTTTTTTGATCCGCAATACACAAACCTTCGTCCATCAGAAAATAACTTGTTGAATTGAAGTATAAATTTATACTTCGTGTACTGGGGATTAAAAAAAAACAAGAAAGTAACGTGTAAGAAAAATATACGAAGCATATATAAAAGAAATCACAAACGTTATCCTGATTGTGATATTTTTGGCGGTTTTCACATAAAAAAAAAACAGAGCTCAATGACTTTATAAATCTGAAGGAACAATTAGAAACATGGATAACTACAAATCAAAATAGATTAAGAATTTTAAAAAGTCAAAGTTATCGACCTAAAATGCTTAATATCAAGATACCAATTGTCCATCTTTGTTAAATAATATTTTACTTAGCCGTATAGCGTTACCAGTGTTGTTTAGCGAAAAGAAGAAAAAGGTTTTTCAAGAGAGAAAAGTAGCGTCCGTAAAAACGGGCATCAAAAATAGGGCGAACCGAAGGGCTATGTACCCTAAAAGTTAAGGAGATCACGAAGAAATCGAGTACTTGTACAATGTATACAGCGACTACCCCTCTACGTTAAATTATCCAACGATCCATGACACGAGTGTAACGTCACACTGCTCATTCGCTTTTTCTTCATATTTTATTCCTAGCTAACAAGCGGTTTACCTCCTATACACGAAGATATATTGATATCTTTTTTCGATAAGGAATCCACAAAGTTATATTCGGTAGTTGCAAACATTTTTTTTTTTAATCAATGAAAATTTCTTTTACATAAAAAATATTATTCAATCCATCACTCTCTGATATCATTGGAAATAATGTATCATTGGTTGTCACAAGAGGAAGACCTTGTACCAATAATTTTTACTCCATTGAGATAATATTATTGCAAAGGTTCTCCTTTCGTCAGAAGCAATTGTAAATTATTTTCACTCTTATCAGAAGGTGAGGATCGAAAGGAATTTTTTATTTCCGTCTATTCAATAAAAATATCTCATCGCCAGTGCCGCTACCGACGTCATGTACAAGAAACGTTTCATTCCCCAGGCCATGATTATTATAAAAACCTCGGAACGTAAGGAACCTAAAGAACTTGAAGACGAGTCATGCAGAAGCCCTATGTCAATGATAGGAACAGAGAAAGTTTAATGATTGATTGCCAGGACGCATAGAGCCCGAACAGTACGAAATCTTAATATTTATCAATATTTTTAAATCAAATCTGGACATTGCGGTGTCAGTGCGATATGCAATAGATGGACGTATGAAAGAGTAACTTATTTCATGTCCATTACCAAGAACAATATGGTGTAATCTTTAGGTTTACCGTATTCTTTAGATTTATCGTATTCAACCTCACGTGAGATCTGCTCAACGAATATTGTTTTCCAAGTGTTAAATTACGATTTCTACTTTGTTTTTGTAAATATACTTCTGTAAAATGTCGAAATATTTTATATTACTTACAAATCGATATAAATTATGCCACAAAATTTGACGAAACGTTGAAAAAGTAACGGTTTTTAGGGAGTAAAGATGAAGTCACTCGTCCGATGATCCACCAACGTGAAGAGAGCTAGTTGTTCAGATGCGCGGAAAGAGCGATCTTGATCGGCATTGTCAGAGGTATAGGACACGAGAAAATCTCAAGAACCACTTCACTTTCTTCAGCCACGATGGATCCTTTTCTCAAGTATCCAGCGCGCGTACACTACCAGTGGTATGGGGCCATCCTTTCTTTCTTCCCGGTCCCTTTTATCCTCTCCTGCCCCCTCGCGCCTCCATGATAATCGCAAAGGAACACCATGCTCGTGACCAGTGTGGTCAGAGCTCTTTTTCGCTGGATCGGCTTTAGCAATTTAATCGCTTGGCTTGTCGAGAAGGTTCGTGGATGAACGGTGAGGGTTGTAAGCCACCCTGTCCAAATATCGGTCAATCCTTAAGAGCCACGGGGTCGAGGGACAATGACCGGAGGTTTTACACTCCGTAGAATCTTTTACACCACTCGACCTCGATTTAATTTTTATTTTTGACTATCCTCACGATATTTGAAAAAATAAGATAATTTATTTACAACAAATATACGAGACGAATGAATTTTATAAAAAAAAAGTAAATTTTTTATAAATGTGATTATCCGTTAAGAAAATGTTCATTACTCTGACACTGAAAGATCAAAAAATTGTTTCTTTTATGAGAAAATAATGTCAGAAAACGAAGTTTCCGCAATAAGAAAGCAAGAGTGAGATGAAGATTTTTATAAATATTAAAATTCTTCTTTTTCTTAGTTTTTAAAACAACAACATTATGATGGATGACATAACTACGTCAACGTAGCTACCAATGTTATGTTGCGGTGGCAGTAACACGTCAAACCAGCACCGAAGCAACGAAAGAAAAATAAGAATACAACAAGAGGAAGGGGTGGAATGAAGAAGGCAAAACGAGAATGGTTGAAATGCTCGGGCAGTATAAGATAAAGACAAAAAGGAGAGCAAATAAGAAAAGTGGTGTGGCGGACGGTAGTCGGTCGGTGGGCTCCAATTAAAATAACTCGTAACATGTGCGTGTAACGGTGAAGAATTTTTTGTTGGAAGCCAACGTTGACTTCTTCTTCGTCTTCTTTCATCGAGTCTCCGGGATGTGTGGTTGAACCCAATCTGTCTGGGTTTGACGATCAGGGCGATGTGGTTCGTTAGTATCCCGGTATTCAAATTTGTTTAGAATAATATCGCTATCTATGCACTTAGTCAGCTGCCACAGAAATAGAAAGAAAATAATGAAAGCTTATAACGAAGATAATTACGGTTAGAGATTGTAAGTTGTAAGATAAAATGGATAATGAAAGAAGCAGGCGATAGTACTATCGCCTACTGAAGACTTTTACTTTAGTTCCTGCGAGAGAATGGTCGGTAAATTCTAAGTTGTTAGATAAAATGGATGACGATAGAAGGAAGCTATAGCAGGATCACCCACTTAATTTAATTATTAACAAGACCCCAACTATTCATTAGCCATAAATATTTTTAAGATTGTTTATCGTGATTCATATTAATTACTTTATCGTGTACATGCAAAGGCAAGACATAAGATTGGTCAATATATCGGTTATCGAGATAACACGACACGACTATGTTACAAACAAGATTTCTAACAAAATAATTAAAAACCGTTAAATATTTTTCGTTTTCTGTCAAGATAATTTATAGCACTCGACTATGAACAATGAAAAAAAAATATGAATAAAAGCCAAAACAGATTTAAAATGCAAATTCAAGTGATACGACGTCAGAAAGGTATCGTTAAAAGGAGACGAAACCTCTATATGGCGTTTACGGTGGAGTGAAAGAGAAGCAGCACATCTGTGTAATTGCGAAGGTTTCGCCTCCCCTTAAGTCAGTATCACCATACGAACCCTCCTAGGAATTTTCAGATACAGTTTAAAATGTTGCAAATATTTTATGTTACGAAATATTTATTATAAAAAAAAAGATGAAAATAAATTACGCATTATACGTCATGTTCATAGATCGATCGTTCTAAAAACTGCGATTATTAATCGATATTTCTCTCTGTGTGATATCTCAAAGGATTCGATCTGAGGGTGCGTTACGCTCGAACCAATATGACATCGTACTACACAATAATACTTTACGGACACGTGAAAACCCCTCGTACGATTTATATTACTGTTGCGCAAGGTCACTAATAAAACCCCTCCGAAGAGTACATAATAGTTGTAGTACGATGAGAGTATTTGGTAAACAGGTATATCGGAATCGGTCCCCATCCCCTTGTCCGTAGGGGTTGAAACGAGCAAAGTCAGTTCCCCTTTTCTATCACAAGCTTTTGGCGTAGCGGTGGGTAATCGATTAATATCAATAGAATGAACGATGTGTAGCCTATCGATATAGAACTGGCTGGAAACAGCCCTGGGACTTGTACACTCGTACGATACAGAATATTCGATAGTTAAGTGCGTGGTTGAATCGTTCATGTCCCTGACAATGAGGTTTGGTTTGTGATATTAGACGTATGACGAATGATGAAAAAAATGTATTCAAATAGGTTCGGAGGGTACAGCTTGGCGCGTCAAGTATTAAAATTTCTTTAAATCTTTATCTAATTTTGCAAAGACATTTTTTTATTCAAGAATTTCATGTCAGGATACATAAAATGGTCTTAAAGATTCGAAAAAATTGTGAAAAATTTTATTACAATTTCCAATAATAATTTCCGTGTGCACAAATAGTTGATATTGTCGTAATTTTCAATCATTTTCGTTAGATTGCGATGATGAGAAAGCACCTAACATACCGATTAAATGTTTTTTAATCTACGTGTATGTAATAAAATATGGCGTCGATACGTTATTCTCGTCTCTTAATTACTTCTATCAATGCAATTTGCTTCTCTAGATTCATTGTGTGTCTATAAACGTAGGGAAACGGTTGATTCAAAAGTTGATAATCGTAACTGTGACAATTAATGATTTATCATTTGTTGTTGAAGGATTAGCGTTTATTATTACAATAATTTTATATTCTTCTGAAATACAAATTCGTATTCGGTTGACACAAATACTTCCCTCAACATTCTACGCGTTTCTCTAATCTACAAAACTGTTATTTTCTATAATATTTTTTGTTGTTGTATCCCAGCGCGGATGTGCCGGATTGCCGAACCCTTAATTTAGTACCTTTGGCTCACTACTCAACCGACAATTTTACGACGTTGAGAGTTTTGTATTCTGTTTGTTTTTTTGAATATAATAAACGCCAATAGACTCGTAACCCTAACACAGTCTCGAGAATATTGATGACCGATCGATGGGCTTTCATTGTTGTAACTGCGAGGAATCGACAATGACGCGGGGACGGTGGAACGGAGCGAACAATAGAGAAATTGATGTGAGCAGGTTACGCGAACCGTTTACGTATCTCCCATAAGTTTCTTTCCTATAATTTTCAATTTTGACTCTGATCGATGAATACTTTATTTATTATCTACGATTTATAGCACTCAAAGAATTTTGTACTACTTTCAATTCATAACAGGCTTCAATGGTACTTGGTTTTCCCACTCGTAATATTATTTTTTTTTTCTTCTTTTTATCATTTAACTTTCGACTAGAGCGATTTTTCATCAACAGGGGTTGCTTCTGTTTCTCATTGTGACTAGATCTACAGAAATAGATTGATGCAGGGGGGTGAAATCTTATGGTTGTTTCGTGTGTGGAGCCTAAAGGGAGACAAATGAAACAACATAGGAAACACGATAGGACGAGACAAAAAGGGTCGAAATAATATTATAAGCAAGCCACATGAGATAGAAACAGAAAAACTGCGAAAGGTGAAAGGAAATAAGGGTAAAAGGTTAATTTATGCGTTCGCCAGTGGTAACACAGTATTATATTTTACACTGTATAGTATAGTAACGTATAGTAACGACTGTTTACGCCAGACGTTTTCGTTTTCCATCTGTTACTATTATCGTGGATTATTAATGTAATATGAATATGGAACATTGGATCTCACATTTTTCTTATCCAACCATGAATTCTATATGTTATATGTATATTAATGGCTTTTTAGCCCCCGGGTGTCTCTGGAACTGGATAAACTCACCGGGGAATCCACCATGGAAGGCGGTCGGGATGAAATTAATATATTTGTCACGCAGTAATGATAGAGAATAATTTACGGTAACGATATAGATTACTTGTATCATCGTCATCTATCAAATAAAATATATTACAGTTTAAAATATGATAAAATTCGAACGGTACCCCCTCTGCCCCCCTATTTTACACTATGACAGAATCTTGACCAACGTTCGTTCTTCGATTACATGTTGATTCGTATAGTTTCGTCATAATTGTCGGACTTTTTATTTTAAGTGATTACTTGAGTAGCACCGGACATGTTGATGCATGTAACAAGTTTTATTCATTTAGCAACAACCCTTTGTAAACAATAATAATACCTCTACTCCTATAGGCTCTCAATGAGTTACTCTCACTCTCCTTTCCCTAAATCCATTGCGGTACAGTTTCAAACAGTGTGACATGTAACGGGTTAAACTATATCGAGCGTTCGTTGGTTTCCTGGTAGCCAGATTGGATTACCTAAAGGTAGTGTCAAATGAAAAAGAGAAGGAGAAGGTATATCCGCTAACGCAATCGGTTGCTCGCATGTTGATGTAAAAAAAACTAGCCATGTCGTCGTGTGTACAACGAATACACAACACGCATTTCTCATGTGTAATGAACAACCGACGCGTTTATTGTATACACATTAGGCGCGCGTTTTTATAGCACATGTAGGGTGTAAATTCAACGTGTGTTTAGCCAAGTTGTACTCGGAACACGTCTTTTTAGTGGAGTGACAGCCAACATACGAAATGGAATGTACGAAATGCGTCTTGAATCGACTCACCGAGTGTACGTTGTTACACGCTTTAGGACAGTTAGGGCTCGGGTGCGTTGTATCTTAAAGATAGCAGAAAAAAAAACATAGACTTGAAGAGAGCCATGGAAACCTTAATTTAATTCTTAAAGTGAAATACTCTGAACCATAACGTGGACGAGTGAGATAGCACCGCGTGTTTCTAAGATTGCTGTTCGCAATCCAGTATAAAAATATTTCAACTATGGATTCAATATCATCAACGGAAATACCAACAACGATCAACTTTCGAACGATGAGATTAATAAATTCGAAAAATTTATACAAGGAACGTGGATTTTAGTGATATCGCTGTTATCTTATGAACCAAATTTGGAGATGGAATTTCACGATTCAAATGCAAATCTGCAATATTCCGTGCACCGAAGGAAATTATTGAGTTAAGTAGAAATTATGTACGCGGTTCATAATAATTTGCATTTGTTCGAAAACGTTGATGATCATCGAAAAAAAAAATTTATTAAAACATGTATTTATCATCAGAGGTGTTCCGCCACCGCTTAAGACGATGCGACACATGTTTCTGTCATTCGATTTCACTTCACTGTATTTCCCAATGATTCCATCTCTCTCGTACTCCATGGTGGCTGTAATTCGCAGCATCAAATCACCATAACAAGGCAATCAGCAGTGATTTCTAACAAATCACCAGTGATTTCTTACAAATCAACAGTGATTTCGTCAAATTTAATTCATAAAATATTGAAGATATTAATAGATAAAGAAAAAAAAAATCGAGTAACCTTAAACTCGCGCCTATATCGTTTTTAATGTCCATCGACCGACATTCTCCTAGCAAACTGCTTTAATATAACATCGAACGAGACGAGGCTCAGACCGAATACACTAGGCGTACGACCAGAACGATTTCACGGATGTCGGCTCATCGTTTCGAACCTGCTCTGTGCTCCATATATTGAAGTGCGAGTCAGAAGCGTCGATCGTGTCAAGATAAATGACTGTGTATCCGTCGGGGGGGGGGGGGCACAAACCGGGACACATACACACACGCACACCATTCTCTCAATTATGTATGTTGCTGCCTTCGGAATGATAGCAGGTATCCATATAGCGCAGTGCATTCGAGCTGTGTGTTCACCTGTCATCGCAGGGTCTCATCGCGTGATTAATGTTCCAAACGTAGCTCACGTTATGTTTACTCTCAGAACTCGGAAATAAAAAATACAAAAAATTATAGAAAATATTATTGAAACATATATTAATAAATTAATTTATATTACCTTTAAATCGGTAACGCATATCTTCTGTTAATTTTTCTCAATAAATGATATTCGATGCAGAGAAATACAGCTTGCAAGAGGCGCAACGTTTGAATCCCTTGATATTCATAAAGAAAGTAGGGATGTGACAGAACATGTATAGAATATGTGTGATAATCTACACCTGGCGTAGGTATTCCGCGGGCGTTGAACGAACCCTCCGTTAATCGATGCGTGCTATCAGCTTCGCCAAGCGTGCATGCCTCAGAAAAGTCTAATGTCTACCTTTCCACTTTAATTATATTAATGAAGTATGTATTGAGTCTACTTAGCAATTGTGAAGTGTTGCTCACTGTCCGCGATAGCTCATCTACCCATAGTCGATTGTTGGCAGACAGGCGAGACGGTTAAAGTCCGGAGGAAAAATGCTAGGAAATAGTATCGAGCTGAGATCGGGAACAAGCTGAAAATACATTTATTAAAAATGCAGTGGACAGTCGACTAATGGTTTATCCGTTAGTGAACAGCGCTTGATAGCGTCGAGCAATGTCCCGACACGCGTTCTCTGATCGATTTATCGTTCGATCGGGATTGTCTTCGATCGTCTAGTACGACTATCGAGAAACAAGGGTCTCCAGAGATCAGTGTTTCAAACTTGATATTGATAATGTATGTCAATGTTGTAATGTCATCTCAAACTAATAATCTAACAAACCTTCCAAGATGTCATGCTATTTGTGAATTTTCACGTTTATTACCATCGTGGATGTCATAACTCGATGTAAAACTTGTTCTTCTTGTTTTATTCTTATGGCTTTAAACCTCTTGGATTGATTGAAGATTAATCCAAGATTAATTCAAGATTAATCTTGGATCAAACAGAGGTCTAAAGCCTCTGCCAAGTGTCGGTATTATAAAATTGTATGCATTGAGAAGTTGCTGTATGAGGAAACTTTGTAAAAGATAAAAAATAATGAGGAATCAATGTGTAAGATTCTACTAAGCAACTTGTTCCACCACTGTAAGAAAATTACAGTGATTTTGAAGATTAAACGTCTCGATAGTAATTGAAAAGTTTGAAACGTTCAAATTGTCATAAATTTTTGAAATCTTGGTAAATTCTTACAAAATTTGATAAGAATAATTGTTCAATGTCAATCGATTTGTGTAAAAAATGGTGAATTTTGCAAAACAGAGCAAATGTACAATCTAAAGAAAAGATCTAGAGATAGCGAGGAATTGACTTTTCGCAAATAAACACGATGAACGATATTGTCTGTGCTTGCTCGTAGAGTTACACAATGTTTTTCTTTTTATGGTTAATGCTTTGATCGGACGTGATTTCACACTGAACGAATGAATTGGAGCTTTAAGGATAAATAAATAATTTGTAAAAAAATAAACAAATGTATTCGTGCAACCGTAATAACATTAGCATGGAATAAAGTAATTAATATTTGTTACTGAATAGTTGACGGAACAACAACGATTTATCTCTGAGTGCGCTCTTAGATAAATATTGGTGCTCATCTCGTTGACAGCCAGACTCGGTTAAGATAGTGGAACTGGGGCGAGGTGGAACGTTATCCGAATTTGAATCTCAAGCAGCTATTCCAGTGAGATCGACGAGGTAACTTTTAAAACGAAGGAAGATCCGAGGCGCGCGCCGCACAAACGTATAAGTACCGCGCGGTATGTCACGACAGACGCTGCTGCCGCAGTTGCAGTTGCAACGTCGGCATCGGTGTTGAAGAAGAAGAGAGCAAGAGCAAGAACACGCGATCGGCTCGATCCTCACTCAGCTCGAGAAGCTTCTTCGAGCAGAGATCGAGTGAGATCTTGAGGGGAATCAGAGTCGAAGACGAAGAGAATGAAAGACGAAAAAAGAAACAAGACTGAGCAAAGAAGGAAAGAGGCTCGCGCACGATCGTATCGCAGAGGCGTTCGCTGTACGATTCCCCCAGCCTCCTGTCCCGTCTTTCCACGTTCGACGCGTACGTACTCCGGACCGGTAACCGGCAGCACCGGCAGCACCAACGGAGACCACTTTTTAGTACGTAACCGGACGAAGCGCACTTCGGTTAGAGAAAGACGGAAAGATCGCGAGCGCAATCCGGGCTAGCGCAGAGTCCTTTGCGCACTCTGAAAAGCCATTCCGTCCCAAGAACGAATGTCCAACGGCAGAAGCATCCGAGTCGAGTGCTCGGTCTGCTGCACTCGATACACCGTTTGCTGCACTTGGTCGTGCACCGTGCATAGAAGGTTTTACGAGAAGGCAAAGAAGAGTTAGATTCGCGTCTCTTCTCTTCGCCATCTTCTTGTTTCGTCGGCTTTTTCCTCTTCTTTGACTCTCGATCTCTGGATATAGCGCGGAGGAACTTTTCTTCCGTTCGATCAAACGTGAAAACCGATCGACTCTCAAAGGGCAATGCGGAGTCTCGTTTTTTTTCATGATTCTTTCATCTTTCGTCGATCATCCGCTTGGTCGATATAAAGAGGTGTCGAGCTTGGTGCTCCATTCCTTTGGACGGCAAAGCAGTAGCTACCGCCGTTGTTAGCTAAATTGACTCGCACCATTTGACTTATTTTCTCACTGTACGCAGATACAAGAAACACCAGCAACGACTATTCTACGCTGTTACCTAGTGAAAAGAAGGCGAGAAGAGATAAACGAAGTAAAAAGTTCCAAGCTCTGTTGACTCTACAAGGCGTGGGCACGGTTTTGTTTTTGCATTATCACCGGAGCAACAAGCTCCCTAGCAGCTCGGTTAAGTGTGAAACCGTTGTACCATTACAATCGCTTCTGCTATTTTTCATTGATTCTCAGAAGGAAGAACTACAGGTTTGCCTATTATGGAACACACTGTATTTTAACTAAGTTTTTTTTGTATCAAGGAAAGATTATGGGGAATTTGTTTATCGATGTGTGGCATACAGCGATTGATAAACAAAAATTGTTTATCAGTTTTTTTTCATGAGTGACTGTGGTTTCTGGATAAAAGTAAACGATGTATCTCTTCGTTCATTCTTCACAGATCAATCCAAACCTTTTTTGTCTAAATTATTATTCTCGACGTACGAAACAATTTTCAGTCTTCTGACGTGAAAATCTTTACAAACAATTATTTTATATAAAAGCAAAGCTTCCTCGATAATGAAACAAAATGATAAAATAACTGTCAGGCGCAGGTTAAACCCTTATCGCTAAGTCGAGTCTTCAAAATGAACTCGTGTCGCAACAAAACGCTTCAGATTTGATATATTTTTCAATGAAAACAGTTATTTGAAATCCATCTCTTGATTATTATTCATCAGAATACAAAAGGATGGATATCTTCGTAACAAATTTCAGAAATCCTACGCCCTTCCAGCGTCCCTTCATCCTTTTTAGTTTTACGCAATGTGTTTCGCCGGGGGATGAAGTAAAATGTACTTCTACCCCTCGACGAATCTACACCCATCCACATGTATATATATATGGTGTACTATGGTATAATCGCACGGATGTCCCGCAGGAGAGCATTGAGATATCATATTGAAATGAAAGCAGAAGAGTGTCCTCTATTTCGCTTTTAATTTTTTTTTCTCTGTCGAGTTCCTGAGATAAAGAGCGACAGAGAAATCCAAAACGATTCGAATGAAGTAACCACGACGAGGGGACGTGGTTTATAATATAGAGAAGACAGGGAACCCACCCTACAATCGGACTGTCCTTTCATTTATATTTTTTACGTAATCGCTCTAGAATCGTCCGAACAGCTAAATATTCGCAAAGAATCGTCGGAGAAGTAGTACGAAAAGGAAACTGCTGTACAAGTGGGATATAGCAATGTACAGCATTGCCGAGTGGGCCCTTTGCGTACCATTCAAAGCGAAATGGACCGAGCACCGCGATCGTTTCTGTCTTCTACATCCACTCGTATCCATTTCAAAGGACAATACGTCCTGTAGTGTCTTTGTGCTGGAAGTTCCGCTATGGATCGGCCGAGTGGCAGAAATGGGGGAGGAGAAAGAGGAGAAGGAGGCGGAGGAGAAGGAGGAGGAGGAGGATTGTTGTTGATTACTGGCAAGAAGTACCCAGAGCATCGTGTAATGCTAAAGGAGAACGAGTGAATATAAGAGGGATGAGATTCTTCTGCGGCCTCGATCCGAAGCGAGCTAGAAGGATATAATGGAACTGGGTGTCATCAATCAAGCCACGATGAAAGCTGTGCGGTCGATCCTTGTGTGACGCCATTGAAGCCAACCAAATGCCACCCAAAATACTACACGATACTATACATCCAAGTGCCTCGGTTATTTGCGCACATTTTCATGGCTACGCGAAGCTATGTACACCGTGAAGGTATGGTGCCGTTTTTTTTAAATCGTTACATCAAGGGACGACACCAACGACGTTCAAACTCTTAGACTTTGCTTTCTCGAGATAGCTTCCAATCGTTTAGCTTGACAGTGTTAAAAAAATTCGTTTACCGTTGATCTCCGTTGACCAATCAAAGAAGTTAACCGACTGTGCCCACGTATCCCAAACTTTTGTAAGACGATTGGTATGCTCGGGTCAATCATACTCAAATCGTTTAAAGATTTCGAAGCGTATTAAAAATCTATCTGTCTATGTAAGTCCATATACATTGAAGACAAGGTGAACCGAAAGACCTCGAAGTGGTAGGTCGGATTCATGACTCTCGGTCATTGACCGACAACCAATCAGCAGTAGTGCCGCACACTCGGGCCGTTCAGTTTAACTTGGTCTTTACTGCGTGTACAGATAAGTCTCGTAACGATATCGTACTTAAGATTCGATGTAATTCATTTCAGTAATCAATAACATTCATCATCGTATGGTCTGGGGAATATTTTACCGCATCATTACAATATTCCTGCGATCATGCTGAGCGGGTTGCGTAGATCGAGAAAAAGCATCTTAGATGTAGCCAACTGAATTTACTTTGAGCCAAATGAATTGTGTTAGCTCAAAGTAAATTTGGTTGGCTGTAAATAAATCCGAGTGATTCAATGTAAGAAGTCTTTCATCGGTGTAAATATTGATGAAGTTCCAGTGTCGTAAATAATTTTTTTGTTGTTCGTTGTACGTTCCTTAGCGACAGTTGTACCAATTTGTGCAAAGTTCTTTCGAGTTTTATCAAAGCCTTAAATATTATTTAATATATAAGATAAATATTAAATAAATAACACAGCGGAACAACGATGTTTCGTATGTGAGAGACAGATGCCCAGCGGGATAGAGAATAAAAAAGGGTTAAAGTTTGCTAGCTCCGAGGAACGAATTAGGTGTCCCGGAGCGGAGGCCACCGCGTGGTTTCCGGTTACATGCCGGCCTCCCACGGACAAGAGAATAAGGTAGACAAGAGATGGATGCATAAAACATTGATACACCGTTGAAGTTTCGGTCTTGCGCGCTTCCCCGAAGGAATGCAAGAGAAGAGCGGCAGCTGAAACAGAGGAGGTAGAAGCAGAACCCTGCGGCCGGAAATTCAACACCCTGGCGGTGAATCCTCGGGCTGAGATGCAGAGACGCACACGCTCCGACTGTTTCGGATCACTCGGGAATTAGGATACGTTCGCGGTTACGTTCATCCACCGAATTCTAATATTAGCAACACGTGTGGTTTCTCCTGAGAGATGACACTTTTTTCCTTATACTTGGACGCTTCATTGTTTCGTTCAGCTTTTTCATACTTGATATTCGTTTTCACATTACTCCGAACCGTCACAGACTCACCAAGGTTTGTCGACTATATTTGGAATATGATATTGGGCATATAAATAGGATTACGTGGCTTGTGGCTATGATTACTGACCTACGAAGAAACGGTCATTCGAGAGCTTAAATTACAACTTTATTTATGATTCTACGATTTAATATTCTTGTTTGCCATTTAAAGATTCAGTAGCAAAAGAAGTTGTGGCTTGTTGAATATCATAAAATGATCAGAGTTCTCTCACTAATCAGAGTCATCGCTAAAAGTATTTGTTCAATTAACTTCGACGTAACGTCAAAAAAACATAATTATAAAGCGATTATCCAATACAGATTACTCAGCATATTGTGATACCTTTGTCGCGGTATCCTCACGAGTATAAAAAAAAATTTCTTTTATCTTTCCTTTAGTGCACAAGGATTCCCCTCTCTTAACTCACCGGGCAGGAAGAGCTTTTTAATTATTGTAGCATGCAGACGCTTCGGCTTCATCTTCTTCTTTCGCTCTGTATCCCGTCCACTTCTACCTGATCGTGTCCATCGACGCGGCAGACGCTTTCGATTTCACAAGGTTCCTTTCTCTCGGTCAGGCCTTCCCTCTAGAATTAGCCGCGGCGAACGGCCCGAAAGATTGTAGGGTTGCAAGAGAAGTATATATAAGAGAAGAGGGCGAAAGGGTCGGCGCGGACAACGAACAATCCTAAGTGTGGGAAAACCACGAATATTTCTGGTTCCACGTTCGCGTAACTGTAGCTTTGTAAAACGATTGTTATATTATAACGCTGTAAAAATCTGCGAATAATAATTCACGTGAGTCGTTAAATCGTTATAAATAATCCGTATCTCGTGTACATCGAGATCCGGATGAGCAACAATATTTATTTAAATAAAAACGATCTCGCGCGAGCCTTCGATCTCTATAAGTTTATCGAGTCAAGAGATCTATGTTGAGGGATAAACATTCAGCGAGTAGGATAGTCGCTAGTCCGATCACAGGAATAGATCGTTATTGCCGATATTCACTGATAAATCTCATTATTAATACCAGTACCATGGCAAGAAGTTAAATATATGACTTGGTCGAGGGAGACAGTCAATGCCAGACAGTTGGATGGCGCACACGCGACGTTCGGGCATTTAGTATCTTGCTGAACGGATACCACGTTGTAAACGCGCCGCCATCACTCCATTCCCGATCCACCAGCAACCTCGATTGATCGAGATCGAAAGCGATCCGAACGTATTCAACGGCGACGTGAACGGCGATTTATTCCAAGGTACCGGTTCCTCTTGTTTTGCACTGAGATCTCCTATATGAGATGATAGAAACGAGACGGGCAAACCCTCTGTCTAGATAATCTTTGGTTACCTTATCTGACATCGTAAGAAATAATAAAATTTATGGTTTCCGGTAAATAATTTAGTTTACGGTTGTAAATAGTAAAATATATTTTAAAGAGTTTTGTGTTTTGACTGATAATCAACCTCTTAGATATTTCTTTCTTTGAAGTACGAATCGCACGCTGATTGTCCATCGATTTTCCTCGATACATGTAATCATGCATCGTATGAACGATGCCCAAGAACGTCAGAGCTTTTGTATGTATATTAAATTGTACTTGATGGAAACTGTGGTTTTTCCTTAATTTATTTCAATTGGATAACAGTTCCTACGAGTGAAATCTCACGTCTGAGCTTTTAACATTCGTTTGACTCTACGGAATTTAATTGACGGTTGATCTTTACAGCATTATCTCCTCGCTTTTGCCATTTCACTATAAATAAATGAATTTTTACTTTTGCCAGAGGCTCCACGTAGGGTCCTGATCCTTAGTCTTAGTAAACTACATTTAAACTAAATGGAAGATACTCGGTAACTTTGAAACGTCAAACACAATAAATCAACGCATAGATTACATAATTCGGAGATAAGTTGTAACGAAGGGCCAATCGCGTACGCAGATGGGGTTCTCTTTCTTTCGTGTTCACGCGTAATGGAAAATACCTATGTTTTTCCATTACATCGTTCCATGGATAATGGAAAATGGTCTTCGACTACGACATCAGAGTAAAATATGAGGATGTTAGGTGTGAGAGATTTCACTTGGTTTCGTAACACTACTCACGTTTATCAAATTTTACATTTTATTTCACGTGACGCGTAGATTGTGTTTCCTTGGACTTTCCGTTGTTTCGTTTCTCAATATCTGGACAATCATCTTCTTGGCTCTCCTTCCCGATTCATTTTCTTCCTCAGCAGTTTTTGTTTGTTCTTGAAGCCTTTCTTACTTGTTTTTACCTTGTTTTCAATCTGATATTAAGAGTATCCTCTTATCTTAAACGCCCTTCACTCTGATGCTCGATTATCTTGTCTTTCTTCACACCGAACCCACACATTTAATTTGTTATCCTATTGACACTGAATGTATAGAGATAACGTAACAATACAACGAAATTGAAATAAAAACTTCAAAGTTATTTTAATTGTTTGTTTATATCGTTTATGGTGTATCGATGTTGCTATGTATAATATGAATGCTTCGTGTTTCATTCGATCTTTCGATAAATACACGTTCCAGAATCGTAAGGAGTGGGCATGCAGCCGGCCGCAGGTGCAGAGCGCCGGGGCTCTTCTCGATCATCGCGTCTCCACGAGCGGCCCGAAAGAAACATACTCTTTGCTTCTGCTGTTGCTGTTGCTGTTGCTGCTGTTGCTGCTGTTGCTGCTGCTGCTGCTGCTGCTGCTGCCACCAAGCACCAGGGGCTGAGACGCGCGTTTCGATCTCGCATTGTGATCGAATGATATAATACAAGGCAGAACAACCGTGGGAACGTCGAGCGAGTGGGGCCACCTGACGCACCACCGGCGACGACGATACGCTTTACATTTTGATGCCGATCGCTGTGACCGTCTCACTCCGCTCCCTCGCTATCTATACTTTTTCTTCCCGCGGCTATGCACCTTGAGCCTTCAGGACTTGCGCGGTAAGTACGCTCTCGGTACGCTCGGTAGCCTTTTTTTTATTCATTCCCTTCACATATATATAACAACGTTCTGTACACTGTGAAATGAAAAAGAAAGTGAACGAGAGATCGATTGGTTCATGAAATTATTTGGGTAAATACGCACGCATCTACGTGTACAACGCGTACGTGTTGATTCTCTCTTCTTTACTGGCAGCCTGTTGAGTGTCAGAATTTATACTTCGAGAAGGATATTATTCCGTAACCACCGGTTCAGACATCCGTTAATTTATTTTTTATTCTTGAAAATCATCATGCAATTTATTTATTTCGCATATTTTTTTTCTCACGTTCGATTCGAAAGTTTTGAGGTTTGTTGCTGTAGTTATCGAGAGCCCGAGTTTACAGCACAACAAGCTAAGATGATTTTAAAATATATAAAATAGGTGTCCTCCCCGAAAACGTCATTGAAACATAAAAAGCTTGCTAATTATTATCTGTACTTTCAATTATTATCTTTAATCATGTTCTCTTCCTATTAACACCGCCCTAAGCCGCCCCGGAATGGGACTGTGAAGAGCAGAGTGGGGGTAACGCGTTCTTACGGTAAAGCCAAGAAGTGGGGAATATTTTTGTGACTTATGAAAGGTTAATGAGCTTGTCGTAAACTATCAAGTGAACATATTACAGAGGAAGGACTCTTCGATTCGCTTATACGTCTGACTACAGCACTTTCAATATCGCAGCACGTCTGGTGTATCAACTTCTATTGCCGCTAGATGGCGAATAAATACAACGTTTCTCGTAAATGAAGCCACCTACCGAATGGAATATAAGGCGGAGACCATAATAAATATGGTAAAACTCGAAAAATCGTTATTACGATCCCAAGTGCGAATTTCTTTGACCAAACAATGAATAGAAAATTAATGTATCGAAACGCATTTACGTCGTTCAGACTTTATGGTGATTAATGATTGATTGGGTTAACATTTTAAAACAAAGTTCATTTTAAATGGGAATATACGAGAACTCAACAAGGGTAGTTCTCAGTTCCGTTATAACCTCGATCATGATGAAAACTTGAAAGCACACAAGGTAAATAAGATTCTCTAACCTAAGGAAGAGAATTGAGAATACACGCCAAGTATCGAGTTACGCCAGTTTCCTGCCTCAACAATTTACACGCGTCGTGCGAATTTCTTTGACCAAACAATGAATAAAAAATCAATGTATCGAAACTCATTTACGTCGTTCAGACTTTATGGTGATTAATGATTGATTGGGTTAACATTTTAAAACAGAGTTCAGTTTAAATGGGAAAATACGAGAACTCAACAAGGGTAGTTCTCAGTTCCGTTGTAACCTCGATTATGATGAAAACTTGAAAGCACACAAGGTAAATAAGATTCTCTAACCTAAGGAAGAGAATTGAGAATACACGCCAAGTATCGGATTGCGCCAGTTTCCTGCCTCAACAATTTACACGCGTCGTGGATCAAGTCACCCGAGAGTATTATCGATCTGCGATCTGTAGACGAGTCTTATCACTAAGCTGACGTAAATACGGGCAGCAGAAACTGGAATAGCTACATGGAACAGCCTCGTAACTTACAGACGACGAGGAGTAAGCCGTTCACTGTAATCCGTGTACGCAACTCGGAAAAGTCTATCTGGTAACACGTGACTCTGCGAATCCTGAAGAACAACTACGTTCAAAGTAATATATGGCACTCGCGTTACACGCACATTTAATATCACAACCACGAAGTATCAAGAGACGAGATAGCTTCTCGAGAGAAATACATTTAATAATAGAACGTTCGATACGGTGAAACTGATTCACGAGATGCTTTAAAGGAGGTTCTCATACACTTAAGTTCTTTCATGATATTTCTGGAATTGCGGAATTGATGTAATCGTTGCAAAGTTTCTGGAAACGTTCAATGTTCTCTAATCAAGCTTGGTGCTTGTATCACATTTTTTAACGAATTTTACGACAATTGCTACAGCTGGCGAGTCTGATGCTTTTTATTATGTTAGTTCGAAGTTGTTGCTCCGCAGAGTTCTCGAACTAGCGGTCCTCGGCAGTTATAGTTCTGGCCAACCGGTTGTTCGGATAGCTAGCAAGCACAGCCTCTCTATATAAGTTATTACCAACGACCCAGAAAACTTTCTGTGAAAGGTAAACGAATGAGAAATTCTTCTTTGACGATTGAGGCAAAGAATTGTAAGATTTTTTTGGATATTACGCGACTTTTATTATTCAGGAAGCAACGGTAAGGACTATATATTCCTTCGTAAGAGACAAGAGAACCTTAAGTAAAATAAACGATTCATGGAATTGTTTGGACCGGACAATACACTTTTACTTCACGCTCCAAATACATTTCAAAGGAATCTTAATATTCAGGTAACTCTAGAGAATATAAATGTACACTGTAGCTTTACTGATAACGAAAGTCGATGGTGACTTTATATTTAAATGCTTTAAGAATTTTTTTAAATCTATCAAAGATACCCTGTCATTCTCTTATCTACGAAACGAAGGCTCGGTTCAACGATTATTATCAATCTCTACACAATCCACCGAGATTATCGTGAGAAGATGCTGCGGATTTATTTCTTCTCCATATTTTTACCAACCGACAATAATTTCTTAACAATTTGTCAATAATATCTCAATAAAATTCGACGATTTTATTCGTAGATGACTTCGGAGTACGTTTCCTCAATCAGCGTCGCGTCTCATCTCGTCCAAATCATCGTTCAAACGTTATTACTTGGTAAATTCACGAATAATATGTAATAAATATTATAATTATAATAATATGTAATAGTTTATCGTATAAATAGATGTAATAAATTATAGTTTCTTTGTACAGCATTAATGTTACCATATCAAGTCAAGTTGTAAGCTACGCGAGAGAAAAAATGTAAGATTCCAATCCATCTACAAAAAAATATTAGAGATCTCTCAAGTAGTCAAATAATTTGAAGCTGGCGTAAAGATTACACGCTATCACTGACAATTCTTAGCCTTCTTCGGTACGTATCGTTGAACGATTACGAAAGATCGCACAGATTTGAGCATTTATTCGAGTAGAATTTTTTCCGTGAATTTCAAAATAATAATCAAGGTCGCATAATAAATTAACTGGTATTGAAATTGCAGTTTAATTTATTTTAGTGAAATATTACAACATAAGTTTGAGTGTGACGATCGTACCAAGTTATTAACATTCGAAAAAAATGCGCTATTTGTATAGAAACGTTTTTTAAAAAAAATTCAAAACGCAATCGTATGCAAATGCTTTTACGAATTATTATCAAATGCAATACGTTTTAGAATATGAATTCACTTGAAAAGAAAACAAATTCACGGAAACTAGAACTTCTGCAGACATTTTTCATAAAATTAAATATGTTACACACACTGACGTAGACACATACAAACCTCGAATGCTTTTTTGAAGCCACTTTCTGAATGTTTCAGACGATATTACGTATCCTATTGTAATATCTCGAAAAATAAAATGTTGCCAACAACATTAGCTTCCTCTCTTGAAGTAAGCCAATAAAAAATGACTGACACTTTCGCCTAGAAATTTGAATACGAATTATAAAACTGTTTGCACTTGATGATAACTAGACGTATTATGAAATAGAGTCATCTCCCTCCATCTGATTGCAGCTTATATAACGATAGTTGGTTCCTAACGAGCAGTCATTCTAAAAGTGTTCTTTACGTTGGTACATCTGCAATTTCAATCGACCTAGTGGTATCCGAGATAAGGTATTTGTATTGTATTTAGGCGTAAAAAGCCGATAAAATTCTCTTCTAACGCATAAAGTACTGCGATTCGTTCCCGCTTCTTCGTACAACAAACGTTATTAACTGCTGACAAGTGAACAAGATGTATTGTTGTATGAACCTAACTCAGTATTTCGAAAATAAGTAAAAAATGTATCATTCGAATAATCCAAAAAATGAAAAAAATCCAATAGATTTAACGAAACGTACACATTAGATTGCGAAAGAGATATTGAAATATTTTGTTCTTTTAAAAGTATTATTATTGTTAAATTGTTTATATGATATTTATCGATTCCCGTTTATCGTCTTTTTGGTATTTTACAATTCTCTTCTAAGCGCCAAGCCATTTGCAGTAAATCGTATTGAAACGATCACTCTTTGTTCCATGTAATCAATTTGATGTAAAATCATTTGATCCAATGGATTCTTCACAACATAAAAAATTATTCATGACTTCCACGCTTCTCCAATAGATATGAACAGGAAACTTGATATTTGGAAAGGTTTCTTACATCACCCATTTCTACATTGAGAGAAAAAAATGTCATTGTCAAATATCAAGAGCGACAAAACTATTAATCTTTTGGTTTATACGATTACTTTTATACTTAATCCTTCCACGAATTATAAAACTATTTGCACTTGACGATAACTAGACGTATCGAGAGAGTAATCTTCCTTAAATTAATTGTTGCGTATATAACAATCGTTGGTTCCTAACGAACAGTCATTCCAAAAGTGTTTCACTGGATTAAACATTCATTTCAATTTGATTTGTGTGCTCAGCTTCGATCGTTCAAAATTTGCCAAAGGTATCGACTTAATGTTCTTTTTAACGCAGACACGCACACCAAACCTTTTTCCAAACGTGATTTTCACCGTTTTCGAACATTCCGAACAAGTCGACACGAAAATTTCGAAAGAAAAATTATTTACGAAAACAAAACTTCTTCTAGGAGAAAACAAAGTTAAAAGTTTTATAAAATTTGAAACTATTTATAGATTTATCTCAAATTCTATACAGTTCGTCCTTAAATATTATTTCATTTGTAAAAAAAAAACCTATTTTGCTCGATAGATAAAAATTTGCAGCAGCTTAAGTCGTGAACATATGTTGAAAAAATATTTCCTGAATCACGTTTCTCTAATGCGTTTTAGAAAATTTTCAATTATTCCAACATCCGTTCTAAAAATCTAAAAATTTATATTTCGTATTTTATTTATTTTCATGAAAACTACGATAAATCAAAACAATAGGAAGATGCTGCTGTTGGGTTTTCTTCTATTTAACGTGGCTCTGGCAATGGGAAGACACGTGCAAGACGAAAAATACATATTAACGATAGAGAATGATACTCTAATAAATATTCGTGTAATTGAAAATTCACTCGACGACTTGAATCTCTCTAATTTACGTCTCAAAGCTGTCGACAAAGAAGTATTTCATCATTTAAACTCGCTGAAGAAACTGAATCTCGCTAACAACTCGTTCGAATACATTCCCGAATCCGCATTAAAAAATCTGACGAATCTGGAATATCTCAATCTAGCCGACAACGATATAAAATCGATAATCTCGTACATCGGTCTTAAGAATCTCAAAATTCTAAATATCTCAAGCGATACAAGTTTCTCAGCCGGACCCGGGCATTTCGTTGGATTGACCAAGTCCACCGATATTCTGACGCAAGGACGCGCAATTTCGTTCATTTCCTCGATGATGTTTGAAAATGTTTCACGCGCAACAAGATGTACTCGGGACTTTTCGGAAGATGAAGAAGTACACGAAGATATAGAAAATTACTCTGACTCACCTGATCCAGACGACACACCTTCGATCATAATTAGCATTTCAAACGGTCACTTAAAGTCATTGGAAGATCGGGAAGTCGACGGAAATCGAACGAAAAATCTGAAACGACCTGAATGGTCGGTTTCTCTAAGTGATTGGGACATCGAAACATTCGAAAGAGAATGGTATCGTCTGCAAGGACTATAACGTACACGCTCTAGATTTAAGCAATAACGATATCGAACAAATCACGGAGGAATTGCTGAACGATCTGCCAAGAGGAATCGTCAAAGTGGATCTTGCGAAAAATTGCATTGAGCTATTGGAAGAAGAAGTAATTGTAAACGAGAATCCAATAGAACTATTGAATTTGAGTGAAAATTATATCGAAGAGATCGAGAACGATGCACTAGTGAATCTGAATCTCACTGGCAGGTTGATTCTCGATTATAATCTACTGAGAAACACTGGATTCTTGGATTCTTTACCGTTGAACATCCGCGATGTGTCGCTGACTCATAACCGTATCAGAAAAATATTAGCTGGTAACTTCTCACGTTTCAAAGAATTTGCAAGTCTTGATCTGAGTCACAACGAAATACGAAAAGTTGAAGCTCAGCAGCTACGAAATTTCACGTCACTGTTAGTATTTCATTTGGCGAACAATCATTTGAGGACGATCGTACCGGGCTTCTTTCAAGATATGAAGAATCTTGAATTCCTTGATCTCAGCGACAACAAGATATCCAATCTTCGGAATGGCGTTTTCTCCGGTCTTGAGAATCTCCTAGAACTCTACTTAAATTCGAACAAATTGAGAAACATCACGAGCAATGTTCTGCCGAATTCAGTGGAATATTTGGGACTGAGCGATAACAAAATATTAAGTCTAAAGGCTGGTACATTCGTAAATGTACCGAAAACGTGGTTGAGTTTAAAATCGAATAAAATATCGTCAATCGAAAAAGGAAGTTTCAACCTGCCCAGTCTTGATTATCTGAATCTGGATTTTAATTTACTGAAAAAGTTTGACGGTGACTGGTTCGAGGGATTGAAAAATCTTAGTAAACTTTTGTTGGCTTCGAACATAATATCGACGGTCAAGAAAGGAGCGGCTAAAAATTTAAATAAACTTTGGATCCTCGATCTCTCGCAAAATTCAATTGAAAGATTTGAAAACGGTGCTCTGTTTGGCTTAACGAAAACAGAAGAAACTTGCATTGAATTGTACAACGTTCCCGTTGGGCTTATACAAGGTGGGCTGTACGACGATGTGTAACTAATATTCAATTGTATTGGCATTTACAGTTGTCAAATGTACTGTATCGTGTAAGTGAGATTGACGGCAATTGATAGCCATATTGTAATAATGTATTTAGCAAGTAGAACACGATTAATATTTACTAGAAAATATATTTAACCTCAAATAAATTCTAAAACACTTTGGACGGCTTGATAAGGTATTTTCCTTTCTTTCAATACTGCGAGTACAAATTTCCGTGTAATATATTATGCAATTGAATGAATAATAGACCATAGACCTTAAGGGTTAGTTTTGTGGATTTCATACAGAGAGGCTTCACACAGAGTATCTCTATGTAAGACTTATGGGGGACTTGGGCCAGAATTATATTCCCAATCTGTCGATTTTGTTGTAGATGCTGTTCGTGATAAATAATATAAAATTGAGAACATTTAAGTAGAAAAATAATTTTTCTTGTTATTTTTATACTTTTGTTGCTCCACTTACCACTTTCGATACGAATAAAATAAAAATAACGCATCACCTGATGAGATATATTTAAAAATCTTGAAGAATACTTCCAAATGATATTAAAATGTAGCCAATTGTGAGCAATGCGTGAGAGGATCCGAAAAAAAAGAGGATGAACTGACAGAAAATTCCTCATACATCGTATAATGTATGTCCATGAATCGTCAACTGTTGATAATTCTGCTGAATAAAACCCTTTCTCCTATCCAGCACGTCGCTGATCGAGCGATTTACAATAGTGAGCTAACAATTGTTTTTCACTATTTCTCACTGCATGACGAAAGTGTCAACGCGTTGTAATTAGGATAGCAATGCAGTTTTTTCTTAGAATTTCTCGGTGTCCCACAGAGTTATTCGAGTCGGTTTGCGTGGATCCTCCCCAGCTTATCCCGGAAGTGAAGTGGATACGTTAGCTCGATAGGGATTAGCGAGCAGGATTCGCCGCATGAAACCGGATATCATTACACGCGCGCCACATCCACAACCAAAATCATCGTCGAATGATAAGAGCATTAATGATACAATTATTTAATAAAATAGTAGAAGATGATGCGGGTAACAAAATACTCATTATATCGATACGAATACTTGCATATAAACAAAATAAACAAGTAACGCTATGTTTGTACCATTAAATTAATATTGAATCACTTTACGGCGTTTTAACTGTACCACGATGTAGATTTCTAACCCGTGATAAGATGCAACCGATACATTTGTGAGACACAAATGTGGGTGTTTAATAGTTAAGAATTACTCTTTAGAGTTCTACGTATTCAGTTATAGTGTAATTTGTCAGTGTTGCTAATTTTACTTTAACCCTTTGTAAGTCACAATAATTCCGCGCTCTTCAGTTTCACCGTAACAACGCGTTACCCCCACTCTCCTCTTCACAGTCACATTCCGGGACGGTTTTGGGCGGTGTCACTCGTTAAGGGTTAATTGCGATTACTCAAATAAAAAATAAACGAAGCGTTGACATAACGATATAACTCGTGTCCTCATAATTTCGACAATTTGAAAGGAATCGACTGTATTGACATAATATTGAGTGTCTGCTTCTGCCAGTAGTCTATCAGCTATGTCGACATGTTCCAGACTTATATTCACGTTCAAATATCAATTACACTCTGTTATTCCTCTGGGCGGGAAAATGTCATTAGAATCAATAACATCGGAAGAGAATCCATTCCCTCCCATTCTGTAGCCTTCAGGGCGCAACCTAAACCACCCCCGTGCTTCCGTTAGTTTATTTTCATCTCACTCTATGCCGCTATAACTGCTGCTGGGCACACGCACCATAATAATATTCCACGCCGTCGATTTCCTGCTCATGGAACTTTTCACTTTTGCTGTCTCACTTCAATGCGATCTCTCGGAACTCAAAGCTGGCTCCAATCACACTGTCAGCATTTCAGTATGAGAATGAGATGGAAAGAGACGGTGAACATCGCGTAGACAGACTGCTCTGCATTGTGTTGTACGTATAGGGTGTCTAGCTATGGCGTCTTCTTCACATCATCTTTACCCTTCTTCACTTTTTCACCCTCTGTATCTCATACTCTTCGGGCGTCAGTTTCATGCCCGAGGGTTATTTTACTTCGGTATATAGTAAGTCCAGACGCGTTCGCACTAATATTACGAGCGTCATCTTTGTCACAACACGAATCATTTCTTTTGTTTTTTTTTTCTTTTTCTTATCTTAATTATGCTGCAGAGTCAAGGATTACAGGGAGTGAAGGGTGTAGATCAACAGTGAAATGGATGGAAATAATATGCCTTGGAAATACGAACAAGAGTGTGACCAACAAACTCCCGGAAGGATTTGCGGAAAGAAAATCCCGCTTTAGGGTGCCGATGGGGCATTTCATGACAAGAGAAACTACCCTACCCAATCACCTTGCTCACCGCGATGCTTTCCGCTACCTTAATTCCATTGAATAAGCTTCTATCTCTTCAATGTACCAGATGAATAAGAAAATAACCAGAGTCTAGCGCTGTTGAAGAAGTGACGAGATATCTATTTAAAAAATTGGCAAATATATCGAAATGGGGCTCCAGCCGAGTGATTGCCTCGAGAAATATCCAGCTGGAGCCCCACTTTGACATATTTACCAAAAAAATTCAATAACTTTATAATAAATAAAAATGTTTGTGTAAAATAATCGAAGAAATTTTCTATTTGCGCAATGCTGCACTTTTGATTTTAATACAAATTGTTTTACCCTTTACGAGAGTTTTCGTGGAATTTACAAATCGTGGGTGTCACCGGAATATCCTGCAATGAAAAAACAATGATTTTTATCAAAAATCGTATGATATATCGCATATATCGGCGTTTAATCGATTTTTTCTATCGATTATTATGAGAAATATCAAAGAGAGACAGAAATAAGTGGTTGATTTGACAGAGAATGCCCCATATATAGTTATATTTATTTTTCGATAATTTAAGATACTGGGACTATAGAAAACTTTAAGTACGAAGATACAAATTAATGTCGGTCATATCGTTGGCAATTTTTGATAAATATAAACAGGATTTTCTTTTACAAATCATTTATCTCGATGAGTTAACGCTTGATACATGCTTTATAATCCTATAAACACAAGTCATGATTTATATAATTGATGTGCCGAATTCTCTTAAGATATTTTCAGTAATTTCGGAGAACATGAAAAATCTGTCGCTCCCATCAACCGATCGCAGTCAAACCCTTCTCACGCCTTGAGCATGATTTGGGGGCAATCCAGCGTTGATAAACATCATTTTTGAATACATATATATCTTAAATGTTTTACCTTAAGGCTTTGACACTACTGAGCAAGCCATTTAAAATGCTGATAACGAAACATTAAATGTGCATAAATAATCAGGTTTGAAATAAGCTGGCCCTTGGTGCTATCTTTGACGATGAACGTGTGATGTCTCTTGGTGTTATAAACATAACGGGAAGAGAATGAAAAGAAATAATAAACTAAATAGCGATAGAGCTGTGTGTCCTCTTGGCCAATGAGAACTTTAGCACAGTTTAATATCGTTAGGACATGCGCAAAATATATAAAGATTTTTATGACCCGTGACTGATAGTCGAGCTCGTTTTGCAATCCAAGAAGAATTGTGAGGGACTAACGACCAACAAGGACGAAAGTGCATTAAATAATGAAGAGAAGATGTTATAAATAATTATTAATCAACAAAGAAAGTGAGATTTTTCAAATTTTTGTGAAACATTGTAATTGCAATGAATAGCTACTTTGATAATAATTTTTTTTAATCCACTGATAAATCGAGCGTGTGGTGTTGTAATTGAAATTTCAGTAACCGTGAATGAGACATTGAATTAAGTTTTTTTTTTCCTCGCCACGCATTTAACGATGGAATAAATAATTTGACAAAAATAAAGAAAGTCCTGATTAAAATTAGAAGTTTAACAAATAAATTGAATTAATAGAAAACAGTTAGATAATCAATAATTATTCGTGTTTTATTGTTAGGAGATTTCTTGTCTCAATTGCTCTGAACTTTTTACTCGGAGTAGCCGATATGGTGGGTTGAACGATTCGCCATTGCTCATTACATTAATTTATCGATGAATAACTATTTAATAAGTTTGCTAAATTACATGCACGGATATAAAATATTATTTATAAAAATTCCTCTCTGTTAAAAGTAGATAAGAATTTTGAAAAACAATTGGTTATTTTGCAACTTCTGCGTTATCATATTGTGATTGCAGCGATATTATCGGGTAAATAATTAATAGAAATATTTCTGTTTCCGTGTATCTGTAACAAATTCTTCTAGAGATAAAAAGGATTCTATAGACAATTGATTACCAGTCGAAGTTGAAATAGTTGCGAGATGTATTTACAATAAATTCGTATAGCGTCGAGACTTCTAAGATCTCGAACCGACCAAGCTTCTGCTCTATACGTCTGCATAAAAGCAACGATAAGCACATTTCTTCGTACTATCTCTGTCTCTAATAAAACGAAGCAGTAAGAACAGCAGTAGTAGCAACAACGCGAATTGTTTCCGCTTCTTAAACCCCTGACAAATTTATTATAATAACTATCCTCTTGGACGTCGCTCGCTCGCCTGGGATCTTCGCGTTTCCGGTCGGTCTCCCCCACACCGAACAATATCGCAGCTCTTACCCTATCCCAGAAGTACAAGTAGAAGAAATGGTGGATAGGAGGGGTTGCTCGGTTTGGAAAGGAGGTGAGAGGGATACGGAGGGACGAGAGGAAAGATGCTGCCGCCTGCCGAGAAAAGAGGGTTCGGCTTGACGTGGTATTTACGACGTCATTTCCTCGCTGACTGTCAATAATTTCCCTGGGGAATAAGCGCGGGAACGCGTACCAGCACTCGCAAGTCAGCCGCGTCTTCCAGTTATCTCCCTTTGTTTTCTATTTTATTTTAGTTTTTCTTCGTTATCATTTCTCTCCTCTCTTCTTAAAGTTTTCCATCACAGGTGCAAGGAACTGGACCGCGGTTCAAGCCGTATCACATTCGTATATTCTCTTATCCGATGCCTAAACCTTCTTCTGCTCCATCATTTCCATTTTCATTCGATTTATTCGAGACTGACAAATTAAAACGTTCACGCTGAATAAACGCCTAAGATTCTTTCTCGATCGTCTCTGCATGTCAAGAGATCGTGTGACTCGTGTGACAGGTTAAGTTACAGACGAAATTACAGGTTGTGCATCAATGACAATCCGCAAGGCGCACGGAGCCACCTCTTAATTTACTTTTTTAAGCTTCCATGCTTTTTTTTCCTATTAACTTTCCTTACCCCGTTCCCTTGAAATTCGTAGTTGACTTAACCCCTACGGTATCACATTTGCATGTTGGCTCTAGGGAAACTGCAAAAAATGTGACTAATGCAAGGAATTATTACCATAATTTCTAGGATTTTTTACAAGTAAATCCAATGTAAACATTTTTCAAAATAATCATATGAACCTAAATTTACAAAATTTTTATGTACAAATAAAATTTTTAAAAGGATAAAATAATTTCAGACATCATATTTGATAATTAATCATTTAAATCGTAATCATTCATCATCATTCATTCAATATTCTCGCTGAAACCAGCGGACTTGTCCTGTGTTGCTAGATGTCCACGTGAAATATCGCAAATGAAGCACACGATAACGAATAAACTCATTCCTTGCTGTCTTTAGGATCTGCGCATCTATTTTTCGTCAACATTGTTATGGGTTTCTATATAATACGACGAAATCTATCTATTGCCTCGCTTTAATATTTATCTTTAAAAAATATTAACAAAGTACCTAAACTTTACTGATGCAGGGAATCATCACCTTAATTCGTAGGATTTTCTACACGTAAAACCAAGTTGGAACAGCATCGAAACATTTTTCAAAACAACCATATGAACCTAAATTTATAAAAATTTTGATGTAAAAATAAAAATTTAAAAGAGATAAAATTACCTTTAACATAATTTTTGATAACAATCATTTAAATTGTAATCATTCATCATAATTCGTTCAATGTTCTCATTACAATTAGCTTCGTCGTTCGATGCTAACGCCAACGCGAAACATCGCGTATAAGGGACACGATGAGAAATAATCTCATTCCTTGCTGTCTTTAGAACTTTCGCATTTATTTGTCGTTAGCATTGTTATGAAGTTTTATATTTTACGACAAAGTCTACCTATTGCTTCGCTGAATGTATCCTCTAAAAATTTTAACGAAGTGCAAAAAGTCACACCAAGTACATTCGTGTGCGTTATATTCGCATCATTGAGTTTGAATTCTTTATCTTCCTTCTTGTGCTATTTTTTTATTACAAAAAATGTACAAGAAAAAAGTTTTTTATTACAAGAAGTTGTTATCTTCCGACTGATCCTCAAGCAAGTGAACGGTAACAAAGCGTTCTGTGTCGACCTGTAGATCTCACCTCGATCTCACATAAATTTTTTAATCTTGACACTTGCAAAAATGGCCAAACGTAAATTGATAAATCTAGGCACAACGCTACCATAACCTGGAGCATCAGTTTTGGTTAATGAATCTTCGATATATATTCACGATTATTTAAAATAAAGGTTTCTAGAAAATGATTTACATTTATTAATTTTATAGTAAACAATGACTCGATGATGGATTTGAGAGATGGAAGCTGACATTAGCTGATGCTCCTCGATCATTTTCCATAGTAACTCCAAATCCTCATCGGAATTCGCCCCTGATCTAATCAAGTTTCCGGTTTCTCACCGTAAACGTTAAGGAACTGCCTCAAGGTACACATTTTAACTTGTGCGGTCACAGAATCCGCGTATAAAATTCCGTCGAGATATTTTATTTTGTCGTTTCCAAGAACATTGGCGACATTGAAAATTGCTGCGATCAGATGTTCGCATTGAAACGCATAACTTCCGGCATTTTTGCCCTGCAGGCACTTGGAAGTTAAAAAATTACGTTCCACTCAACGATTCGACGCGCATGCCAGTACACGTGTAAGCGATGAGCGCTCTTTAACTTAGGAGTGGGGGTTAGGGGGGAGGGGTCGGACCACACACCTTTACCATGTACTCATCACTGTATGTTGACTTCGAAATGTATTTAATGACTGTCCTCAAATTATTTCTTCTGCGAGGAAGGTAAAAGTAATCTTTGTAAACTTGACCTTAATTATATCGAATCACCTTTTCTTACGGGACATACAAATAATAAAAAGTATGAAAAGCTAAAGGATAATCTTGAGGCTTTCATTAATCTTCTGTGACACTGACAGCGCATTAGAATTGCATGACACTAAAATTTAATTGATGAATCGAAATTTATTAGTTTTATAGAAAAATAACAGAATGCAAAAATAACGTGTAACAATAACGAGTGTTGAAATAACTCAAAAAAAATTAACACAGCTGTAAAATAATAACCTAGAGAGTTTTCTAACACGGTAATATTTTTATAAAAATTTTATTAATTAATTGTTGTGCTTTGTGGTATTTCGACAGAATTTGTGAGCATAATTCTATTCTTTTTTGCATCTAACTCAGCAGATCACTGAAATAGCTAAAAATGTATTGGTTGGATCCCTCTCGTACTTGAAAAAGTATTGAAAATTGGTTGTCTTGTACATTTTTTCTCTTCCGTTTTGTTTTTTTCTTTTCTGTTCTGATCCGTCTTTTTTTTTTTTGTTCAATCTTTGTAAACAATTTTTATTTCATGTGTTTTGAATATCGCGCCAACACAAAACGACGAATGCGATTGTACGATTGGTTGATTAGCCCTCTGGCGGGAGTTAATGGTAACAAGTAACCACCCAGCTGATCGAGAGACGTAACGTGAAGTCAGGAACACTCGCGTACACAATTTTGAATAATTTTGAAAAACGACTGTTGTCGAACATTCATAAACGAAAATTGATTCTCCAAATCATAGAAGCGTTGTGACGAAACCTGCTAAAAGATATTTTGCCGTTCTTGCAAATATAAATAACGAAAAATCGATGTGAGGTTTGTAGGTTAACACTAAACGTATAACTACCGTCTTCATGCCCGTGAGGCAGTCAGGAGTTTAAAAAAAGATGCCGAGAAACAATTGCAGATAATGATAAGACGGAAAGAAGGCAACCGAAAAGCATGAACCTCTAATGAAGCATCCCCTTTAACTAATTTACAATCAGCTTTCTTGGTTTCTCACTCCACCCACAGTTTCCTTGCATTCTTATCTCAGGATCACAGCGGGATAATGGCGAAAAAGTAGCAGAGCCATCTGACGAGGGATACTTCTACCAAAGCCCTTCCAACACCTCGAAGGGGTTGGTTCTCGGGGAAGTACCCAAGTTCCGTACTTTCGTTACGATCCTGAATGTCGTCTTCTTCCTCTGCCTGCATAGACCCCTCACTTCCTGACCCCTTTCCCACCCCTCCACCATGACTTCGCCCCGTGGCTTCGTCTCCGTGACCTAGAAGTCTTTAATTTTCACTCCCCATGCTCCATTCACCCCTCATCTTACTCGTACTTGGATACCACCGCATCCCCTTTAACTCATTAGACTCAATCAATTATACAGCTCACGGTTACCGAACGTGGGATCGTCCTTTCTCTACGACCATCGCCACCACTTTTCTTCTTACTTTCTATGCCTTCCCTCGACAACGCTAAACATTCTTCCTCCCTTTTACCACTTACATCGTGTCCGTTTGGCTATCACAGAGTTACTATCGTCGTATCAATTACCCTACGTAACTTGACATCCTTCCGCATTATTACAGATGCAGTAAGCTACTTTGTACGCTTTCATTAAAAATGTTAAATGAATGCTGAACCTAGTAGTTAAGGATTTTGCTTTAATAATTAACTAAGATCCATTTTTAATAGAAACTCCTATTTTTCAGTTCAACTTTTGATTCAAAGTGTCCAACGAGCCCAATGTCCATACCTGTAACAGAAAATAAAACATTTTTTTAAGAAATTATTTATCAGAAACGATTATATTTTATTTAGTAAAAAGTTTACAGAATAAATGTAATGGCAAGAGCAATATATTATGGTAAGTGAATTGTAAACACTTGAGGTTTTGCTCTTAAGGAACAAAGTACGACAAATTCTTATTATTACTATAGCTATTTACATATTTGTAATAACGCAGAATCCAATAGGTGTTGGTAAATATAACTTAAGGTGCATTGCAACAATTAAGGCAAAATGGCCCGAAGAATCAAGTACAGAAAATAAGTTCAACAATTTCCAAACGAAGTGGTAGTCGAGGAGGACAATTCACTGAAGTGGTGACAAAAATGTCAACGTTTTATCACAATTATCAAACACTATAATTCAGTAAGCAATTAAAACGATTACAAACTTACAAATAAATGTACAAAACAAATTTTGTGAAGAGAGCCATTGGCCTAAGCATAAAGTAAGGAGATTTTACTGCACGCACACTCTCAAGTTCATCACGGGTGTGTGTCGAATCAGTCGCTCAAGACAAAGCTTAAGGAATATTCTATAAGAAAAGTTTAACTGTTTTTCCTGAATAAATCTTCATAAAGTTCACAGTAAATGAGAGAGATGGAAAGTAAATAAAGTGATGTAGCGTTCGGTGAACTCGATACCAAACACTAGCGATCGCGCATGTTCCAGCACACACTTATTTATGTACAGCACGTACAAATAGTGTGTTTAACATTAAGGGATCTATAAAACAATATTCGTTATCTTCATCTAGCGTATGTACCGAGAAAAAAAAGTGATCACGATGACGCGGGCAAAAATTAAGGGAAAATAGTCCGAAGAATCAAGTACAGGAAATAAGTCGAACAATCTCTGAGTGAAGTGATAGTCGAGGAGGATAACCTCATTCATTGAAATGATAACAAATAAATCAATATCTTGTCACAACTATCCAACGCTACAAGTCAACAAATAATGAAAACGATTACAAACTTACAAATAAATGTACAAAACAAATTTTGTGAAGGGAGCCATTGCCCTAAGCACAATGTAAGGAAATTTTACTTAACGCACACTCTCAATTTCATCACGGGTGTGTGTCGAATCAGTCGTTCAAGACGAAGCTTAAGGAATATTCTATAAGAAAAGTTTAACTGTTTTTCCTGAATAAATCTTCATAAAGTTCACAGTAAATGAGAGAGATGGAAAGTAAATAAAGTGATGTAGCGTTCGGTGAACTCGATACCAATCACCAGCGATCGCGCATGTTCCAGCACACACTTATTTATGTACAGCACGTACAAATAGTGTGTTTAACATTAAGGGATCTATAAAACAATATTCGTTATCTTCATCTAGCGTATACACCGAGATAAAAGAAATAAAAGTGTCTCGATCACGGTGACGCGGAGCTCGAGTCACGAATGTAAAAAGCGACGGATTTAAGGGCTGTGTATGTGTATTCGAGCTGCTACCCGTGGGTCATTCGTTTTCTCTTGGAACTCGAGAACGTTGCCCCGTAATGTTGAACGATAAGGGCAGTACCAGTGTTATGGTTGCCTCGGTGGTGCTCGGACTTTGCCCTTTACTTCTATAGCTTGCTCTATACTTCTCTCGTGTGTTAGCCAGCCGTTAAAACTTATCGTATATAATCTCGCGTTATTCGTCAGGGCGTGACGAGTGGGTGGTACCAACATTGCGACCTTTAAGCCCTCTATTTATCCTCCTCGCCACTGTACTGCAGATTTTTTTTTCTTACTGTATCTATATGTTTCCTCCAATTTTATATAACTTTTTTAACCTAATATTAATAAATTTAATACTCATTTAGAACTGTACTGCAGAATTACGCAGTTACTTCTACAGGTAATCAAAAATACTCACAGACACAACCTTGTATAATACTCTAGAGGGAAGGTTTTTGTATCGGAAACAGATGTGTTCCACGGTATTGTAATCAGATGGAGAGATTACTATTTAGCAAATTTTCTACATTCAAAAGTAGCAAAGAGGGAAGAGTATTATAGATTAGTTAAGTGCGTAAATTAGAAGAGAAAAGAGCTTGACAAGAGGAGAAAGAGAGAGAGAGAGAGAGCGACGATAAACGATGCGTAGTTGAAAAAGGGCAGAAGAAGAAAGAAAGGGCAAAGGATTGAAGAATATATGACGGAGAAAAGGGATTGTAATAAAAGAAATAGCGAAAAGGGAACGAATGAGAGGGATGTCCAGCTAGCTATAAAAGTGAATTAGGATCGTGGAATGCAAAGCGTATGGCTAGGAATTGTTATTAATTGTAACAATATCCACAAAGAAGTATAACTGTTGAAAAAAAACAAATACTTACAGGACATGGATTTAAAAAAAAACGATTTAGTTTCAGAGAATCACGCATGATTTTAAGTCTTTGACAGAAGTTTTTCAACGCATCAACTAAATTTATCAATTTATCGATACCAAATGATTGTTGCGTTAATTTATTGTTAAGCGTCAAGCATTGTAAGTAAGAGATCCATGGAGAGATAGACTTTGTTGCTCCAACCAATTGTACAGTTACGTACGCTCGAGCGCGATTAATTTGGTTAGATCAACAAATTATTTCTTTTCCAAAGAATTAATTAGTTTCGTTGACAAATTAATTAGTAGAACCAACTGACTAACTTGGTTGGCAGCCAAGTCAGTCAGTGATCCATGGTATCAGGACTAGATGGCAAGTAGTGATAATAATTATTATATAATAATAACAGCAGCGACATTAATAATAATAATAATAATAATAACAATAATAATAATAATAATACGAAGCTGATAGAAGTTAGAAAGTAAAAAAATATCCTACGGAGTGTAGAAACGTGATATTAATTGAATTTCCATAAGTCTGAAAGCTCGGGAACTCGCACCGCCACGTAGCAAAGGATGGAGAGCGGAGACGTGAAACTGATAAAAATTCGTTCGGCGTATGAGTGGAATAGGGAACTCGGATCTTGCTTCCTTCTTCTTCTTCTCCTACTCCCACATCTTCTTTTCATCCTGTATTTCTCGTAGGGTTGCCTGACTGGTGGTGAAGCTTTTTCGGTGGAAAAAGGATTCGGTGAGGAGAAGACCGCGCAGTCACGTTCGCATCGGTGGGAGGTGGTTCAATGGGAGGGTGTGGAACATGAGATGGGACGAAGCTCGTAGAGAAATAATACGAATCGAAACGGGGCGCGGCGTATAACATTTTTTTCATCTCTCTTCTCTTGTCGTGATAAATTATTTGGATCCCATAGTTTTGGGTTTAACGACGAATATATAAAATGATGACCGATCGTTATTTGATCAAAAGAGGCAAACGAAATTCATAAAAAATAGAAATATATATTAGTAACACCATTACAGTTGTATATTTAGAAGTAAAAAATATGGCGGTCGGATGTCAAAATGTTGGGGACTATCCATATGCATGGAAATTTCCATATAACTTTATATCATTGAAACAAAATTCTACTGTATCTCACGTAATAATATTTGAGGAAAAATATTTTTATTTATATCAATACAAAGAATATTTACATCGTGATGGCGTATAGTACTACAACCATGTATATCCCATAGACTAAGTACGTGAAGATCGAGTGTCCCGCATACTCACGATACATTCGACGCAGCGTTATCTTCGAAAAAAAAACAGCGGTAAAAGGAGTTGCTATCACTTTTTGATTAATGCAATCTAAAAAGCGATAGCAATCGTAGAAGAGTTTGAATCACCGGTTACCCGGCGGCAGAAAACTTATGTATCCAAAAGCATTTGCTTGATGCATATTCTCAATTTTAGAAGATCAGTGGATGACTCGTAACTTCTTGGCGACATTTTAATAAGCACTTTTAAATAAAAATCGTAACCGACTCTCGCGATGCCCGATGGCTTGTCAAATATCTTACTTTTGTTTTTATTATTTTATATTGCATAGTCTCTATTTTTTTATTGCGCGGTGTTCCGTTGTTCGTTAGGTTAGAGTACTCGTTTATGATCTCAAGTGTGCGCGTAACAAACGCCGAGCGGCATATTGATAACCCATCCATTTTCTTTTTTAGAAAGTGAATTTTTCTTGTACGAATGATGACATACGTAAAATAAATTCTGTAGTTATTTAACTAGAGTCGATGGTAGCTTATACTATTTTATACTCCTCGCATTTTTCTTCCTCCTTCGATACTCTTTCACTCAGTCAACGGCATCACAGGACGAACTCAGTCTGGAAATCGGCTTTGCGAGTCTCTCCCACGCGAGAACGCACGGACGAAATTCGAAGTAATAGGAAAACTCCAGCGGCGGAAAAGAAGTTCAATCTGGCCCAGCCCTCTTCCACCTCCATCCTACCTTTCCTCTACCTTTCCTCCCTTACTCCTTCCAGTCAGCCAGGCTTGAAGCTTGGAAAAGCTCTTTTGACTCCTTTGATTCCGAGGCGATCGTGAACGAGCTTGAGCTCAGAGCTTTTTCCAGCAAAACCACCCCAACTACCCCGCATGCTCACCCGCCACCACCAACTCGGCTTTACGAGCCAAGAGATCCTACATCGCTTTTCCCCTTTGCTTCTGAACTCTCGCTTCCTTAGGTGTTCGACTGGTTCCTCGACTCCCGAAAGTTCTCTTCGCCATCTTATTTTTATGCCGAAGCGTGCGACGTTCCGGCACGATGAACAGGATTTTAAAAAATTATTAATAACCGTTAAGTCGCTGTGAAGAATCGAAAATTTACCAGCTTTTTTCGAAGATCGAGCATCATTTATTTATTTAACATATTTTTCTTGACAGGACTAGACGATAAGTCACTAAATTATTTTTTTATGTCAAGAAATTTTGTCCAATCAAACTGCGCAAAACAAAAAAATACATCGTTTCTCCCCAAAAACACAACGAATGTCAATAACTGATGAACCAAAACGGTGGCTCCAGGTAGTAGAAAGCGTTGTGTCGAGCTCTGTCAAGAGATATTTTGCCATCATTGGCAAACATCAATGACAAAAAATCAAGGTAACATCCATAGGTCGACATTAACCCCAGAATTCATATCTATTTCCTTACGAGGCATTCAGGAGACAAAAAATACAAAATATTTCCCGTAAACACATTATTCGTGACCTACATTAAGTGTGTGCAACTGTCATCTTCCATATAACGTATATTAGTCGTATAACCGCTTCACGTAATCGACATAACCTCAGTTTTGCGTTGCGCGAGGAACTCAACTAGCGTATTAGAAACAAATATTGAGAGTTGAAACAAAAATATTTGACTGTCGATTTAGCAACTTTGACAATACATCCATGGTAGAAATATACGACATAAATAATACGTCCTCAAAGCTTATGTACAACCTTAATCGAAACACTCAAGATGCGCACTCTTTTCTAAAGGGCTGGTGAGGAATGAAGAACCGGGGGGACGGAATGGGTAAAGAAATAATGAAACTCCGTGCCAGGAAGGTGCTCACTTTATATTGACAAGAGTAGAAGAGCGGGTACGGGTACAGTTCTTCATTCTTTACTAGCGTCCTTCGTATATTTACTATAGATACATCCATAGTACACAGAGGTGCGAGAAATGGAAAGGGCGAAAGAGAAGCTAGAAGGTAGAGAAAAAGGATAAAATAAATAGATATATATATTACTACTACTAGTACTTCCATATCCGCACTCGAGTCCGTCTATCGATTCTGTACTCGCTCTTTTACTCTCACGAGGACAAGACGAAGTACGTTGAGAAAAGGATAGATAGAGAGCCGAGTATAAAGTAGCGAGCAACGCGGCGTGAGTCGTGCGCATTCGCGATTCCGCTTCCCGTCGAGTCTCGCAGGAATAAATTTGCGATTGCCAGGAGAAAGGAAGAGAGGCGAAGCAAGAGAGAAAAATAAATAAGAAAAAATAAAGAGGAAAAGGTAGGATGAGGAAGGGTGGAGAAATGTGAGAAGATGGAAGAGAAGGTGAACGTGGCGGCGGCAACGACGACTACGACGACGACGACGACGACGACGACGACGGGATGAAGAGGGAAAACTTGGAAAAGCCGGCGTGTGCGCCGAAGTGCAGTTTCTATCCTGCTTCTTATTTTTATTTTCTTTGCCACTCCTTACCGGCGATGCTTTGTGAAACTCTTCGGTTGCACCAATACGTTTTTATTTTATTGTGACTTATTTTATTTTACATTAGAGTTAACTCACCTTGGACGCCTACCAATAAATAAATACTGTAATAGATTTTTTTATTAATGAAATAACAATAAAATAGATTGAAAAAACTACGAGATTAAATTATCGTTAAATTTTTACGTTGCTCAAAAATATTTGTCTATGTACAGGTTGTAAAAATGATCACGTGAAAATGTTTATTTATTACGAAAATAATGGGTAATTCATCCGATTTCCATCTGTCATTTATTAAGTAATGGATAATCCATTCCATTACTTATTAATAAATTAATGAGTTATACGAGTTCCATTACTAATTAATAAAGTAATGAGTAATGGATCACAGATCCATTACCCGATACAGTATTCCTGGGTAAAACAGGTCACCGTTGTCTCTCGCATCCCCCGAAGCTTCAAAATATTGCTATCTCTCTCTGAATTATTGGCTATTGTGTTGCTGGCAAAGTTCACTATGTTGATCGGGTACGATTGTGCTCCCGATAAAGCATTAATCGAGGTCCGTAATGTTGTTTAAAAAGTTTAAGTACAAACTGCGAAGAGTTGTGCGGCGGTATCTTCAATTGTCTCGCTCGGTTTTGTAGCTGGTGCGTCAACGTCTGCTGTTCGATTGTTGCCTGCCATAGAGAGTCCATGGTTCTGTCCAGTGTCTACGAGTATCATGTAATTCCATCTTGCCGAAGGCACCATTGATCGATTTCATCGCGCCGCATGCGTAAGCAATAACAACGAAGAATGAGAATTTCTCAATGTTCGATTCTAGCGATAATCACCGTAGGCTTATTTATTTATTTATTTATTTATTTATTTATTGTTTTCGATCGTCAAGAATCTATCTACTTAAGTCATGTGTGAATGATGGTTTTCCAATTGCACGTTTTAAACATTTCAGAAACATTTCGATCTATACTACATGCTCCAAGCTCTTACGAGTTGAAAAATCTTGTTCATATTTTGTGTTCAAACAGACGTAAAACATATTTAATCGAATACAGGACGATAGTTTCCGGCTTGAAATCGACCGCACAAATTCACTCGCAAAAAAATCACCTGCACAAAATTCCCATCACGAAATCACCCTGGACGAAAGTCCATTTAGCATAAATTTAATTTCCTAATTTTATACGATTTATCAAAAGATTCGTTTAAATCATCGATTTATACGATTTGAAAAATTCATTTTGATAATCGTAGATGGTTTTAAAAAATGTAATAATTATATACTTTAGGTTCTTCAGGTTCTTTAGAATTAGGTTCATAGACTATTTAAAAAAAATGCAATAATTATATTCTTCTTTTAATTGAAATTGCAATTGTTGAATAAAATTCAAAATCGTTAACCACTATCTCATAAAATATTTAATGTAACTGAAATTTCCTCACGAGCGAACGTCTATGTACGTCTCGAAACTTTTGTCCCTTTTTCTGAATCTTCTAAAATTTTTGGTGATAGTGACGGAGCCCAACGGGGTCATTACCTATCCTGATTGGCAAGAATCTTGTTAGCCGTTTCGCTTGAATAATCCCACGGTTTACCATCGTGCTACGAGCTCGCTCGTTTCGTCGATTTTTCATGACTCTTGATATCTCCGTGTAATGACGCGTGGAAATCTTTCACCCCCTTTCTTTCCCTCGTTCATTCACCCTCAGTTATATCCTTGAGGTACGGTCTAGCAGGCATTTTTCCATCTCACTCGCTACTTAAGACAATAATAATTTCGGGGGAACGAACCACCCACTGCCTGCATTCCTTTTCTTCATCCCTTTATCCTTTTTCTTTCTTCCTTCTTTCTTCTGATCCTGTGTTCTTATTGCTCGACTATGGATTTTTCTCGTTGTACGGGACATGCAATCGCTCCTCGTTATAACAAAATTCAATTTTATGTTAAATATTCCCGAACAAGAGATTCACGGCTTTGCTATTCGCTACGCTTTATTCTTTTTCTCTCTATCTCAATTTCTCTTTCGGTCGAACTTAATTTATGATTCTCCCTTCCGGAGATCCTACGAAGCCTATCCATTATCCTACCCTCTCGCTTGCTCCAGCTATATCCATTTTTCTTCTTTTATTTTATATAGATATATCTCTGTTGCAGGAAGAGGAGGTACCATCGGATCATACCTCATCGCAAAATTTACGTGCACGAATGGTAGCAGCAGGAGGGTGGATGATGCTCCTCTTCTTACCGAGTATCGCGTCTAGATAAAAGAGTGACAAAATATCGTAAATGGAATAAATTCTGTGAGAGCTACCACGACTTGTTTGCTTCGAGTCAAGTCTATCGAATGAAGTCGTCATATTAATAATGATTTTACAATCCCTCTTAATTGCAAGCTGCTCCAACAGTTTTGATTAAGTCAGTTTGTAATGATTCGACAACGACAGAAGAATGTTTCATTTTTATTCTAAAATGAGACATTTTTCATCATATTTATCAGGTGATTAAAAAAAAAAACGATTTAGAATACACAACATTTTTGTTCTTTAGATCACTGGGTTGCCTTAAGAGGAACCGAAACGTCCATACTTTAATAGATCTGCTACTTCCCTCTCACTCCACCGTAAACGCCATGCTCGTTCTATCAATTTCAAGCTCATAGATGTTTTGACTTCCCTTTAATAAATAAATAAAAAACAAATACAAATATATTCCTTGATAGGAGCCCGATTACCCTGTATCGATATATTTATTTCTTTAAATTGAAACAATAATTCGGATGCTAATAATAATATTAATTGAAAGTGGTTACTATCGATATAAGAATTCATACAAATTTTTAAGTTCACACGCGTCGGTAGTTACGACCTAAAGAGCGCGTAGAGGGCGCAGATAAGAGGGGTGAAAAAGCACCCTCGTGAAATGAACAAATCATTAATCGGCTTTCCCGACCTTTGCCTAAAAGATATCACGATTATCCTGAATGCAAACCCTCGAGGGATCTTATACAAACCTGATAGTGCGGGAGGTCTTGCAACTTTACGAAAATTTAAGCTTCGCTTCTCGTGCCGTCAAAATATATGTCGCTAAATCTCCATTTAATTTAGTACTCCACCTTCCAAGTTGCTCCACGATTGATAAACATTTCTCCTTTTATTCAAGTCTCGATATTTTTTGCACCAATTTTCGTCAGATTCCAAGCTCGGTACACGATGCGTAATAGCATTATCGTGCTTCTACCCTTTCCCCTATTTGCCCTTTTTCGTCCTAATGCGATTCCGATAACGACTTTCGTATATCAAGTGGCGTGCGAGAGTCTTTGCTCACGATGAGCGTGTACGTTGTTGTAAAAAAAATCTGAAGAAGAAGTAGAAAAAGAGGAACTTTGGAGAAGGGTATACGTCTCTCGTCATTATGGTGGCAAGATATGTAAATATGGGGCAATACAAAGTACCTTAACCTGGCACATCGTGAATTTTCAAAGACGTTACTTTTCCGCGTGATATTACGATTTGTATTTGTGGAATTTCAAGGATATCGTCATTTAAAAAAAAAAATTACCCCCGTATCTCAAAAATAACATTTTAATACGTTGTTTGGGTAAAATAGTTTGCGTAGGTAGATTTAGAAATATATTTACAATTAATAATTAAAAATGATAATGACAGTGGTATCCGAATCAACCAATTTGGACAAAGATGTCAATAAGCAGTGTGTTTCATTTTATCCACCGTCATTCGTATAGACAAACTGACAGTATTAGAGTTTACTCGATGATCGCAGAACGTATATCCAATGTATATAGACGGCATCTTATAGATAAGGTCGCAAGAAATGGAAAGGAAGTGAGATAGAGAATTTGGGGTGAAAAGGAATAGGCAACGAGAAAAGTACGATAAAGGCGAATGAGGGAATAGCTGAGGAAAACGAGACGATATGTATGCCGTAGGCGAACGAGTAAGGGCGAAGGAATCGAGGGTAGTAAATGAGTCGAAGAGCGAGGGAAAGAAGGAAAGAGTAAGAATGCGAAAGTCTGCCATCTTGGAATCGATGTCGATCAAGCGGAAGGAAGGAACTTCTGCGCAGCTCTGGAGGGCGGACGCCCGGTGTGTGTGCTCACACCCATCCCTCCCTCCAACTCACCCCCGAATAAAGTATACGGGTGAATCTGACTCGGGGTTCGCGTGTTCGGTAGAGAATCACACACATTGCTGAGATTATTTCACATATATCCACCTCCCTTGGTACGAGATCCGAGAAGACCTTCTTCCTCGTTCGTTCACTTTTATATCCGTGTGCGAGGGAATGTTTTGATTCGCAGAGACGAGCCACACGAATCTCGTATGTGGGAGTTTCTTCTTCCTGCTGTAAGTTTCGAGGCAAGAGAGGGTGGAAACGAACTTGAGAAAAAAAGGAAATGGCATTGAATCAGAAATAATAATATCTTATAACGATAAAAATATTTTTAACAATTTATTTATGTGTTTCTTACACTTTTAGTTTTTATTAGCATTAATATAGATATTGCGTCTATGTCCTTATCAGTAGGATGGATACTTTTTCGAAACACAACTCAGGGTACATTTCGATGACAGTACAGTCCGATAAATAAATATTTTCTTATATATTGGATGAACCATTCAGGAGTCACAAGAATATCATTCTGCATCTCATGGTTCCATTTCAGTACGGTTTATATAGCGTCTATGATATAGCGTCTATGTCCTTATCAGTAGGATGGATACTTTTTCGAAACACAATTCAGGGTGCATTTCGATGACAGTACAGTCCGGTAAATAAATATTTTCTTATATATTGGATGAACCATTCAGGAGTCACAGGAATATCATTCTGCATCTCATAGTTCCATTGCAGTACGGTTTAGGGAAATGATATTGACTGAGTAGCGGTAGTAATATTTTATAACAACAAGAACATCTTAAACAGGACAAATGTGTGATTATTTATTTATACAATTCTTATACGTTTTACACGTTTAAAGAAATACACGATGTACAACTGTCACGCTCCCTCTTATGTTGAAAGAACTAAATGACTCGACGTATAAACATAGGGTGCGTATCAATGTAAAACAACTTACATATGGTAGCGGTATCCAACGTCAACAAGTTATCAGTGAATTTAGCGCGAAAGGGACCAGGGGGAGACACACGTAGGCATGTAAACGCGTACACGGGTATGCACACACAACCAAATACTGAATAACGTGACCATTATATCACATAACAGAAAAAATTAATGTACGGACAATGTAAACCACTCTGTGACGAATTAATCATCAAGGACAATGACAGCTGGAATGTCATAGTTCGTATGATTGTACATACGAATGCTGTGTTTAAAAAAGCATCTTTTGCAAACGACGGAAAACGAAAGAATAAATGGCACCGCACGAGAAACTGAAGAAATGTCTTAATTATAATTAATTGTTTGAAAATCTATTGGCAATCCCGTTGATAATAAAATTCTCAAAGTCTTGATCGAGTTGAAAGTTTCTCGAGGGGTTTGAAGTCGGTCAGTGTGCCTCAGCAGCAGCAACATGGCGGTAGCGGCTTGAGCCAAATGTATACTACGTAGCCTCTGCCTCTGCTGAGCAAGAGAGTTGAATGGCTCGTGACCTTGGCCCCGAGGCTACCCGTGGCCTGGGGTTGGCAAGGTAATTAAATGCCATGAACGAGGTCGTGCCTGATGCTATAACCAAGCGAAAGCGCGTACTTCTCACTCTCCCCGACTCATGCCTTCTATCCGGCTGTGCTATGCGTGGATAGAACGAAGGGTATCCGAGCAGGGGATGAGGCTAATTGCCAATGCAAGGAGAGGCCAGAATCATCCCCTTGCGTCTCGCCGGCACCATGGAATCTTCTTCTCGTCAAGGTGCTCATTTCTCGGATCAACCGACTGTTGAATTTCTCCATCGTTTGCTTGTTCACTTCTGTCAGTTATGTACTTTGAATGAAACTTTTTATCGATTATTCTGGTACGCAAGACAAGATATTCTTGTAATTTTGGACAGTGTAAGTAAAGATTTGGATTTTTAAATCCCGACTGCCCGACAGGTAAACAGGTGGAAGCCCACGCGTTTAGGGTTGACCTATGAATCTCACCTCGATTCTTTGACCTGGAACATCGATTATGGTTCATACATTTTTGAACCAAAATGATGATTTTTAAAACAGTTATGAAATATTTTTATGATTAAGTGCTACCATTGACCAAAACTGTGTACGCGAATGTTACTAACTTCGCATAACATCGATCGATCAAATGGATGGTTACGAGTTACCATTATATTACACCGGAGGGCTACATTACGAATTGTATGATCTCGTTGGAAGTCACGCGTAGCGTGTTATTACTTTAAAAAAGGTTGATTAATAATTATTCAAGTAAAGTTTGAGGACTTTTGACCAAAGAGAATTTTAATAAACAAATTATATTCATCAAATATTTATTTATTTTTCATTTATATTTCAAATGACATTGAATTAGTAAAATTGATATTTGAGATAACTCGCACATTTCAAATCATATCTTAATGGTGCTGACAAAGCATTAACTCTTTTTTAAGTAACCCTCCTCCTCCTCCCTCCCATATCGGCCACGCCCCTTGGTAACGTTCTTATCACTTTTAATTCCCGAGTATGTACGTCCGAGTGCGATATTTCAAGCAAAAGGTTAAAGATCTCGGATTAAATTTAATTAGATTCATCTTTAGCTATTGAATTGAGATTGTTTAGAAGCTTACGCTGGGCCCTTAAGAAAATCTGTTTATTTCTAACTTCGTTACCGATATTAATGAAATTAAAAATTTGGTTGAATAATTCATGTTCCGAACGAAGCAACAACTCAATGTATAATCATTGCATCGTTGCTGAATATGTCAACATCGTGATGGTCTTTCATCTTATTTATCTTAAATATCATGAATATTAAGGTGTTACCAATTTTCGAAAATTCATGATAGGACACAAAAATTATTTAATGGAATAGAAAACAGATCATGTGAAAGCACTTTAAATGTAACTTTAATGCGTTTTATTACAGCGTAGCAACATAATATGGGAAATTGAGGTTGAAGATATTTGTTATAAAATGTATCAGTTTTATTATTTCGAAGATGTAGAATTTAGCTGTCCCTTGAAGCTTTTCTACTTTATTCATGATGGAAATAAAATTTATTTTATAACAATGAAAAACACACGAAAATGATGACGAACGAACAAATTGGTTTGACCAAAAAAATAATAAGATCTTCAGGTCGACAGTGAACACATAAATTTTGTCTTATTGGTTGTGGAATAGTCAAGAGTCAAAAATATATGCAAAGTACTATACAATTCGACAAACGATGTAATTAGAATCAATATCACAACGATATTACAACTCTACCGTATCAAGATGTCATAACTTTTGTCGTTTTGCACGTTGAATAATCAAGAGTTCAAAATATATGTAAAATTCTATGCAATTCAACAAACAATTTTATTCGAGTGAATATCACGACGATATTACAACTCTATCGTATCAAGATGTCATAACTTCCGTCTCTTTACCCGTAGAATAGTCAAGAGTTAAAAATATATGAGAAATTCTATGCAATTCAACAAACGATTTAATTAGAATCAATATCATAACGATATTACAACTCTATCGTATCAAGATGTCATAACTTTTGTCGTTTTGCACGTGGAATAATCTAGAGTTCAAAATATATGTAAAATTCTATGCAATTCAACAAGCAATTTTATTCGAGTGAACATCACGAGGATAATACAACTCCATCGTATAAAGAACGCGTTTCATCTTTTTGCCCATGGAATAGTCAAGAGTTAAAAATATATCTAAAATCCTATGCAATTCGACAAACGATTTAATTAGAATCAATATCGCGATGATATTACAACTCTACACGTGTAGCGTGGTAGCGTCTCAAGTTAATTATTATTCGGTAGAAAAAAAATGGTGAACTTCCCATAAGTGTTACAATATTTTGATAATTCTAGATTTTGATAACACCAGATTTTTACAATGAATGTAAAAGTAACGCATGTTTCGTTTGTTAAGCTAGCTACAAGATTTCGTAAAATTTATCAAATTTCTTCTACGAAATGTATAAAATTTAAATTCTTCGAAATCATATTTTACTGAGTAAAATTTTAAAAAAGTTCAATTTGGGTCTGATGAATATTCGTGGCAAGTGGTTCAAAAACGACAACTAAGATACAATCTGGCCATTGACACAATATTTCATTCTCAATTGATACAAAGATACTCAAAATGCATATTTTACTGTTATATTTAGTCAATGAAAAAAAATGTTTGCATTGTTCGTCTGTTAATAAAACTGTGTTGGAGTTCATTGAAATGGCGAGAACCACTGTCTCGGAAGTAGACCAGTTACAAATTAGCATCCAAGGTTCGCCCTTGACGCGTTGGTGGAATCCCTCACACCAGAGTTCCTCGCTTCCTCACTTTTTTCTTCCTCTCATTTTCGTAGTCGTTGTCCTACTCAGTCTGGCACGACGAGGAAGGCGAGACATCGCGTAACTAACCCTCCTCATTCTCATTCTCATTCTCTCGCTTTCTGGGTTATTAAAGGAAACCGACTTTGAGGTCAGGTCGGGGGGGTTTAGGTCATGGCAATGCGGGTGGTTGCCCCCTAATGTCGGCCACGACGACGATGTCGACGTCGTTGACGGTGAAGAATAATGAACGACGAGAAACTTAAACGAGAACATTTTTTACCGAGTAAAATTACACCGGTCTTCGTCCGGTCTTTTTCCCTCTAGTTACTACTCTCGTATAGTAATAGCAAACCTCCCCTAACGCTAACCGGGTGAGCCACCTTAAAAAAATAAAATATAGTCGAGCGGAAGGTCGTGTGAAAGAGAAGCAGAAAGTGAGCCGTCAATGGGAATGAAAGAGTAAAAGATTAAAAATAAACCGTAGAAACGTAGGCGTTGGGGAAAGACGAAGAAAATGAGCGAGAAGTAAACGATGTTGCTTGTGGTAGCGAAAAGAAAAGACGGCTCAAGGTAGAATGGAGGTTGCTCCGGTTGGGTAACACAGAGTGTTGCTACGATCGTGGATCGTAGGGTCTTCCATTCATTACCGCCGGTTACCCTTAATGGAATCTTCGTGTACTCATCTTTCCACTGTCCTTCGTCGTCGTCGCCATCGTAATCGTCGTATTCAGGAGGGTCGCCACCACGAGCCCACTAATATCTGTTTTTCTGTGCAACAAGAAGTCGTTTGTAGAAGCCCAAGCATCGCTGCTTCTCCGCACATCCCCCTCGACCGCTGACATTGAAGGCTGAAAGGCTCGCAGTGCATTGCAGATGGCACCCTGACTTTTTTTCAACACTCTGGAATTACTCTTAAAGGTCTGGTTCACGGTATATTTCTCGGAAATGGTACGTTTTTATTTATTATCCTTCCGGGAACCATACTGGTCCCTCAGTACGGCTAATTTTACGTAAACATACTCCATGGAGTATGTATATCCATGTGTCGTTTGGTATATGTCGCTATTTGTACGTTTATGAGGGCGTTCAATAAAAAATACAATTTTCGTAACATCTGCTGAAAATATAATTCGGTATTTCAATAAAGATTTAGATAAATGAACTTATTTTATGACGGATCATAACACTTTTGAACTTTGAGTGTAAATATCCTAATTTACCATTGATATTATTTTTATAATTACCGTAAATACATTTAATTGGCTTCACTAAGAAAATAATTAATCCAACAAAAGAAATAGTCACGGTTTACAATCATTCAATGAATAAAAATACGACAAAAGCCTAAATACACAAACATAAAAATGAAAATGAACACCAGCTATCTGTGTTAACTTAAGTTCATAACTTTTATAGCGAAGCAAATTATTGTATCATAGTTGTAACATTGTACAAAGTTCTATCAGACAAAATTTGGATCATTTGGTGATGTCAAGGGTCTATTTTTGTATTGATAGACTCTAGTTTTTAAAAAGAGTTTTGTTCGTCTCATGTATACCGAATCGCAATCTTCACATTGAGTCGAATATAATAAATTTGAGTCTGAAATCTCATGACGCACGCGTAATCCGTGGAACTCCTCCCGTACTCTCTCGACAGACGAAGGACTCAGGTATTCGATGACTTTGTTTATCGCAAACTGCTAACGTTGAATGGTAATTACGGCAATTGCAAGTATTCTCAAGATTCTCTGAAAGGTATACGTGATAACACGTCAAACTCCACCGACGAACTCTACCGTGTGAGACAATTTACAAGATTGAAGTAGGAAATACGCAAATTTTATTGAACCAGATCAACATAACCCATTCTTCGTCCCTGTATTTACGGATACCGATGAATGTCCGGATCGTTTGACCACCTTTACAAAGTACCACGAGTACACAAATTATTTCGTGTTCGTAGATCGCTCTCTTACCGTTTTCCCGATTACTAACATATTCGTTAATAGGCGGTGTCGGTTGCTACAGAAACAATCGCCGATCGCATTTGCACGGTACCGATTGTTCAGAGCCACATTGCCAGATAAGTAGATGATAAGAACTATGCAAAATGTGGCAAATGTGTTGCCGAGCTCTCGGGATTACATCGAGGACTTTCAAACTCGGAATTAACTCCTGAAAAGCTTTGTCGACCTGCAGCGATATTACCGCGTAATGATAGCAGAACTCTGTGACTGGTAACTACGCTGAAATCACCGGCTTGTCATTGGTTCTATTCCGAGATAAGATTTCGCCAATCATAGAGTGATAGGCGGGATATTCTATATTCTCATTGGCTCATCCAATTCTCCTGGACAAAAGCCCCTTCCGAGACTTCTAGTCCGGACCAACTCTTTCAACGCAGTTAATCCAACCAAGATTGTGTAAATGCAAAGTTAACTAATTTCGACACCCGCCCTGGGACTTGATTTAGATCATTTGAAATGTTATCTGTACCTTTTAGGAGGAGCAAATATTAACTCCGCAGTACTCTATGGAGTACAACGATTAATAAAAAACATAAAAGATAAAAGAGTAGAAAGTTATCCCAACGAATTTATTGTCAATTCAATATTTCGTCAATCATAGAGTGATAGACGGGGTATTCTATATTCTCATTCGCTCATTGAATCCTGCTGGACAAAAGCATCTCGCCGAGACTTCTAATCCGGACCAACTCTTTCAATGCAGTTAATCCAACCAAGATTATGTAAATGCAAAGTTAACTAATTGCGACACCCGCCCTGGGACTTGATTTATCTATCTTGCTCTTACAATCGCACGCTCTGAAAAGTATAAATATCCAATCTATTTGATCACTTTTATCATTAAAATGTTACAAATATCTTTAGTCGAAGATTTAAATAATTAAAAATGTATCTGTACCGTTTAGAAGGAGCAATATATCAGCTCCGCAATACTTTATGGAGTATTACGATTAATAAAACATATAAAAGATAATAGTCTCCATGAAGAAATCACTCGAAGAAATCATGGTAAGTTTGATAATTATTGAGTGACAACTATTAACATCTAGGCATTTTAAATTAATTTTTCTATTGTCACAACACACAAAATTGTTATTATTGTTTCTTTTTTTCTTGTGCACTCACAGCGTGAATAAATTGGTTCTGAAAAAGGTTTGCACATTAGACCGAAACGTTAAATTAAGCTGATTACCATTTCCGTTCTTTAAGTTGAAGCGTTTCAGACATAAATTTCTATTCTCAGATCAAACAAAGTCTTCGTACAAAGTTAATGAGACCTCGCAAAGTCAATTTGGACAATCAGTGCAATTTGAACACAACACCACGTTACTTAGCATAGTTTTAAGTTAAAAATTAAAAAAAAAAAACATTAGTTGCACCATTGAACTGGTCTACAAAAAAATATTTTACTTATGAAAATATTTCATTATTTTCTACCTTTGAGATGGTATTTATTAAAAAGTTGTAAAATTTCATACGTGCGATTCTAATATAATTTCCTTGTTTTGTCGTTCAGGTATTCCCGCCCCCTTAATCGAAATTCCAAAAAAAAAAAAAGTATAACATTACCAACATTTTAATTATTTATCGATTCTACGTATCATTACAAAGTATAATTGGCGTGACGTCTGTTACGTCGAACGGTTTCAACGTATTTTGGCAAAAGATACCGAAATCGTTGATGACAATGTGTCGCGAAAATTTACTGTCAATTGAACAAAGTACTATTTTTAAATGCATCAGCTGTACAGCATTTACTGGAATACGCTTAACATACCTTATAACCGGTACTAAAAGTATTATAAGGGAGGGTCGGGAAAGAGTTCATTATGAAGAAACATTCAATTATCGCGACATAAATATAGTAAATTTAAAAAAAAAAGTACAATACAGAGACACACGGCTCTTACGCTGAAATGACTGACGATATAATGATATATTTTACTTACCATCGTACGTTCCCTCTATTGATATTGTTACTCCTTATGCATCGCGACGTTAGATCTAATGATATATCGGTAAAAAACATATCAAAGTAAATATGCCTCGCATTTTCTACTATACGTAATAATTAAAAGTGCATCAGCGTATCGCTCGTGTATATCTAGTTTTAGCTCGAGTCTAACAAATTATCGCGCACACCGTACATACATCTACTACGTACGATACTACAAGGCTATGTAAGTGGCGGATGTTACGTGAAACTCAAACCATCTACATCGATCGCTGAATGACTGGTTGGCTGACTGAATCTAGCTGACTGAGGGACATATACGAGAGGGTGTGTAAGAACCTTATGCTTAATACAAGGGCGAGCGCAGCCTGCAAGGGTTGATGAGCCAGGTATGCCCATTATCTCCGGTGTCGTGTCGTTATACAACGCTCGTCCCGTTTCGTTAACTATATTTACGTTGAGGGGGAAACACCGACGGCAACCTTCGTCCTTGGGTTTTAATTTATTCCCAAAGTTGGGCCAGCCATCGGAGTAACGTGAGAACTAACGGATGAGAGATGAACGAGAATTAACATTCGCGATAGACGCGTTACTTTCTTCGTTGCATCTGCGCATAAGTAATATGGAATCTTTATCTTTTTTTGTTCGTATGGAGATTATATTTTTAGGAAAGATCCCAAAGGGCATGATATGTGCTTGAAAGAAGGGAAACTGTCTCACGGTTTGAGCGGATGTCGTTCGAAGGATCAATCTTATGTGCGTGGAATACTTGGAAATCCTTTAACTCGGTCAAAAGTCACGTTTCATTAAATTTGTGGTTTAAAACCAGATTTTATGTTGGACATGGATTAAGGGGAGATTACTCAAACGGGTAAGAAATATATCCGAAGATATGTACGAGAAAAATATCTGATATAAAAGTTTTCGTCGCAAAATCTAAGATATATCTTGAAATATATCGTTTAGGATATATCCTGGAAAATATATATAAATATATTTTCTCGTATACTTTATGATTTACGTGATTTAAAAAAATATATTTTATCACGAAAAATTCTATATTTTTAAATATCTTAAATATATTTTCTACGATATATCCGGCAGATTTATCAAAAATATAAAGAAGATATAGAATTTGAATATATTTTTTAGATATATCCGACGCATACATCCTGAAAAATATATCAAAAATATATTTTCTCGTATACTTTACGATGTACGGGAAATATATATAAAAGAATATAAATTTGAATGAAAAATTACTGTTTGATTCGATGTAACTCCTTCGACAATTCCATCTTGTTAATTGAAGAGACAACGCATCAGATTGTTAAAGTGTTGTTCTTTGTATCAACAAATATCATGAAACAACATCCGATGACTTTGAAATTCACAGAAATAAAAATTTCAAACAACAATACAAATATTGTATAATTTGTTATAATTTTTTAAGTAACAAATGTCATTACAGGTTCCTCCGTAAATGCGTATTACCTTTATTTCAAATTATTCGTTTTCAATAAAATAGAAAGAAATCATTATTTCATCATTTGAAAAATAATTGACACACATGAGAGGTAAAATTTCTTCGAAAGGAAGAATCTTACGAGGAAAAAGATAAAGAAAAAGACAACGAAAGAAAGAAAGAATAGAGTAGATGTCGTGGGTGTAAGGTAACGTAAAATAATTTTAAAAAACATTCCACGGAGATCTTTCTTGAGATAACGACAAACATTGATCCCAAACGCGAGCTATGCAATGTTGTCGTACTGCGACTGTGTTTGTCGGTTATGTTTACACGGGACACCACCGATCTCCGACACATGTTAATCTAATAACGGTGTTAAAAGAAAAAAACGTGTGGCTAGGTACACAAGAAGTGACTCGGTCTGTGCGGAACATCGGTCGGTACAGGAGGTCGGTACAAGACGAAACTTGGGAGGGTACACTTTAGTCGTCTCTTTGAGCCCTTCCCTTTCAAACCCCATACTCGAACCATCGTCCTGTTCCTCGCCAAAACAAATTTGTACAAGCGTGTAAAAAGTTGACACCTGAAACGTGATACGGTGGCGTTTGTGGATACAGATAGCGGGCACAACGTACGCTGCAATATTCAATTAAGAAAGAAGCTAAATTGTTTCCCCGAGGAAAAAAAAATATATACATAAAAAAGTAAATGCCATGCGGGTTCTATATTAGTCGGTAATATATTACCGGTTACTCTGTTATCAAAATATTTCACCGATTTCGCTTTATCCTGGGCTAAAGTTTCTGACAGAGATTAAGTTTTTTTTTTTTTTTTAATCCAATTACAACGTTGGAGAGACTGAGGTTAATTGACTCAGGGATTACTCGATCGATATCTCTCTTGTCACAAAAATCTACAAAAATTGGACAAGTTAAAAAGTTAAAAGCTTAAGGGGCTACAGAGTTTTTAAACGATTATACCGATTTATGTTTAATATACATTTGCTGCGTATTCAAAGTTTCTAATACAATAGACCGAACGATCATTCGATTTCCTTAGTCGAACGGGTTTCCTATGGACTTCCGGGTAGACATTTACGAGGCGGCTGGTTCTACACTATGTTCCATCGTTCACACGCGGTACGGGTGCAAACCGTATAGTGCACTGTAGTGCGCGTTATCCCTCGGCACACCCATGTCAGAGTTCAAATGGGCGAACAAATTGCTCGTAGCAACGGCCACGAATGGCGCGAGCAAGGTATCACCGTGGGCAAATATTGCCGCGGTTAATCGACCGGTTTAGGGTCAATCTCCGGGGGCTTCCGTTATCTCATAAGCAAGAGTTTAATAATAAATATTTTCAAAGATCAACTACAGGGCGATTAAAGTGATTTAGTGAATTTTATGATATTTTTTTAAGGAACAATGAAAATTGTGTGATCGTGCAAAGAACAATTGAACAATAATCCATTTTTATAAATTTATGATATTAATACGAGCACTCAAAAAAAAAAACTTGGTAGTTCTGACAAACTTTTGTCGTTATTTATCAACGAATATTATCATAGAGGAAGCTGGATGAACGATGATCTGAAATCGTAAAGAAGCAACGTTCAAAGTGTACTTTGAATTCATTTTTCGTATTAAAAAATTAATTATCTTCGATTTATTAATTTTTTTCTATTTCTTAAATGGTTTTAGGTTGTTCCAACAGTGTTGATTTATCATTTTATTGTATAACGAAGGCTTTCTTCTATATTATCGATAAAATAAACCTTTATTTAATATAAATTGCAGTGATCGTAGCAATAAGCTTGATAGTCTAAAATTTGAAGAAATTGAAGAGAGAGAGACCTTAAAGTTCAGAAACATTGCCTTCATAGCAGTCGCGCGTTTATGGACATAATTATGGGTTGTGTGTTGACGATAACGATGTAACATTATTTTTTGCTGCATGGAAATCTTTAAATGGACGGCCATAATAATCCATATACGGAATAAATGGTAACTATAGAAAAATTATGGTTATCCACATGGAAAATAAATATATCAAATGAAATATATAGATACGTGATATGGAATTTATCGCCGAAATACACTATATATCTGATATATCTCTTATGTACACCAGATATATGATATATCTAACAGATATATCTTATATATACCAACATATATCTGTGATATACTCGTATCTTGAGATAAATCTCAGATATATGTTAAGATTTTAGGATAAATCCAGCGGATATTTAAAAAATACATAGACGTAATAGAACTTTTTGCCATTGCATAATGTGTAATAAATAAATCTGCGTTATATTACACACGATATATAATAATATAATTTTTAACGCCAATGGTCACCAATTGATCTAATGAGCAACGAATGAACTAATATTTCATGTAGATACCTCGAGTAAACTTTATTTCCATGGGATTTATGATAGCATTATAGCTTTTGGAGGCATTGGTAACACCAATGGTAACCAATTGATATAATTATCAATGAATAAACTAATATTTCATGTAGATACCTCGAGTAAACTTTGTTTCCATGGGATTTATTATGGCATTATGGCTTTTGGAGGCAGTGGTAACACCAATGGTAACCAATTGATATAATTACCAATGAATAAACTAATATTTCATGCGGATACCTCGAGTGAACATTATTTCAATGAGATTTATTATGATCGTAAACGTCCTTTAACGCAAAGATAAAAAATGACGACAACGAGTATAATAATGCCGGGATAAAAAAAGTTCCTGCAGTTTTATGGCAATACACTTGTATCGAGGGAGACTGTTGAGTCCGTTGATTACCGAAGTAATTTCAAAGTCAGTATAGGGAGCTCGAGTATGCTCATGATGACTTACGGGAAGCGGGACACTTCATTGATGAACATCGTCGTGAAGCTTTATGTTTCATTAATCATCCGCTCTTTCATTAGCCTTATTGATCAGGCAAGCTTCAAAGACTTTTAATATGTCGGTGGTAAATCGGATCCCTTGAATAATTATCCAATGAATCGTGAGATTCCTGGCTTATGAATATCGTCTTTTACTATTTTCCCTTGCAATCAAAGTGTCATATTTTTTCTAGGGAGTGCATAATACTCGTTGGGTCAAACGCATTGATGCCGAAGGTATTGACGGATCAGAGTTCAAGAGTCGACAAGTGAACTCAGGATCAGAAACAGCAGGAAGATTGCAATAACATTGACCATCCATGTGCAGGTCAACATCCGAACGAGAGTCATCTTCAGGTTCAAACTCTTGAGATTTCATCGTTTTATCATCGTTGAATTCTGTGGTCGTACACTGACCTGATCAGTGATTAATCTAGGGAATCCTGATGTTTCATTTAAGTCAGCAACAGAGCGTTGTTCATCCCTTTTAGGTTTTCTCGTAATACATTATTATATAAATTTCGACTAAATAAGTCAACAAAAACAACAAATAGTTGTCTTTTGTTTATATTCAACACTAGATTTGATTCCTCTGCCTATATTTCAATTATATATATAAATCGTAATTTCATTAAGGATTCTTTGTTTTAGATTCTGCAATCGTTCTCGGTGTTATTTATATAATATTTTTCGTTAATTTCTAGTTACTTCCTAGGCTTTACGGATATAGCCAAGGCGACTCGGAAATGTATCAACCATTCGTTACAATGTTGCTCCCCCACGAATTGATGTTGATAAATGTGATGCATATGTGTAAGAGGGAGGAGGGGGGGAAGATAATTTTTATACAAAAAAGGTGTTTTATTGTTAAAGAAAATCGTATGAAAATTCCATATGATTAATTATTGATAACAACGTTCTTATCACGTAAAAAAAATCCTCAGATTCAAATTTAAAAAATGTTGGAAGAGTTTTCATTTGTTATGAATAAAATTAATGTTTAAAAAAAAATGGAACTCATTCTACAATTTGTTATTTAAGGATTTAGCGATTATTTCACATGGTTGGAAAACTGTTACAAACAATTATTCGTATGGGATTCTTAATATAATTTTTTGTACCTAAAATATATTAAAAATACGTGTTTTTTTTTTAATCAAAATGTTAGATTCCTCTTACTTTCTTTAAAATTTATTAAATTTATAAATATTTATGTTCTCTCTTTATTCAACTATAAAAGGCTTCTGAGAGAGGGCAATGCCACAACTCGTAATATGCTGACGCCATGGCTCATCCTCCTCCGAGGCCACTCCGACTGAGTCTCCCTTTCGAGTTGCGTCGCGCCCTCGAGTCAGGAAGTCTAGGGTCGGCTCTTCTTGCCACGCGCGAGGGCTAAGCGTGAACGAAGAAAAGAGCTCGCCATCCAACTATATAGTACGGATAGAGCAACGGAGTTATAAGAGGGAACGATGAAAAGAACGAAGGGAGCAAAGTATAAGAGTTTTTATGCGTGTAGTAAGATGGTGAAGTATGACGAGAATGACAATTTTGATAAAAAAAAAAAAAAACAGAAAACTTTCAAGCCTTCAGACATATTGTGTTTGGTAATTGTCAGTGGAACAATTATTTTTAATATTGCTTTCAGTCACTCGACGATATATATTCTTTAAATATTTATTTGTCCACAGAACAAACGATGTTAATATATTAAAAAAGTATTCACAAATTTTTTTTATCAAATGGCAGAGCGCTTAACGATAAAGGTGCGTTATCGAAATAAAATTTCGTGTAATAACATGCGAAAGTGATATTGTTACAACACACTCGAGTACAATACAACGAATTGTGTGTTATTAGAATACAATTTAATGCAATAACACAAGAAATTTATGTTGTTTCAAGACACTCGATTATAATATAAAGAAAAGTGGGTTAATTTGTTAATAAAAAAATTATGAAATGTAACCACACACTTATTTTTTCAGTGAAGCTTTTACCCAAATACAAAGGGTGAATAACAGACAAAAGCGCGAAACTGACAGAAAGATCAATCAGCCCTCGAAATAAAAACTCAATCGTTATGTTCGATATATTTTGAATAACTTACGCAAAACAGAGATTTTCATCCCGTTTACCATTACACAGCTTTTGTATTATCGACTGCTGGTTCTGGCTCGATTCTGCACCCTTAATCATTGGCGAACTTTGTTTCGAAGCACAAGTTCACCAGGATGGCATGTCCACGAGATAAAACACGAAGAAGTAGCGCTGCTTGTGCCATATTTTAAATTGTGGGAACCCCCGTCCTTCTAGAAAAACTGGAAAAGGTTTCTGAGCGATGGAAATGCCATAATTAATGGTATAATACAATGAATTGTATGTTATTACAACACAATTTAATACATTAACACAAGAAATTGGTGTTATTGCAATACACTCGACTATAATATCAGGAACAGTAGGTTATTTTGTTAAAAAAAAGTATTAAATGTAACCACACACTTATTTTTCCAGTGAAGCTTTTACCCAAATACAAAGGGTGAATAACAGACAAAAGCGCGAAACTGACAGAAAGATCAATCAGCCCTCGAAAGAAGAACTCAATCGTTATGTTCGATATATTTTGAGTAACTTACGCAAGACAGACGCTGTTCATCCCGTTTACCATAACACAGCCTCTGTATTGTCGGCGCTTGGTTCTGGATCTTGTCTGCGCCCTAAACCTTTGGCACACTTTTTTATTTCTTTTTTCATCTTACTTTGAAGCACAAGTTCACCAGGCTGACATCCCCACGAGATAAAACACGATGAACTAACGTAACGCTAATGCCGTCTTTCGAATGTATCGTCAGCCCTTCATTGCTTATGTTTTTTTTTAACAACTCTTACTCCTTTTTATCACCATTTGCCTTGTTCTCGGATGCTCTCTATCACGTTGTTTAATTCTATCTGTACTTTTAACGACTCGTTCCATCGGATGTTGTTTATTCTTGTGAAATAATTGTCTTGAGAACACAGACAAGCGGTAGCTTAACGTTAATCAGCGTATTTGGATAACGAGACAATTGCGCTGAACAAATAAAAGGTTTCCACTCAGGTTAAAAGAAGGGACGAGAATCCTTCTACCAGAAAATGTTTAAGGGTTCAAATTTAGCCGTCCAAGATACGGACAGATCATTTCAAAGACAAATTACTTCGGGTGCCGAATACTTATCGCTGATCATAAATAGCTAAGTACGTATTGCTTTGTTGTGGCATCGCGTATGATTCGAATTTGACAATAAAGCGGTACAGAGAGTACAGAGAATTAGATCCACGAGGACAAAGGACGATCGTGGCTGTATTGCACTTTGTGCATCAAAACGAGAGTTCAGAGCTCTGAATAGAGCGATATCGTGTAAACGTCAAGAGTGAAACCAAAGCAGAACGGAGCATCGCCAGAGTTACTTTCGTGTCTCGACGGGACAAAGTGGCGGTAAAGACGCGGTCGCCTATAAAACAAATTAATCTCGTTAGGCAAAAGCGACTACGCGTCTCTAGGCTACGACCTTCCACCTTTGCAAGCTTCTCGACTTTACCTTTTACCCGGTTACTTCGTTCAATCGCCTTACCTCTTTGGCGATATGACTTCCCGCCCTGAAGACATTTTCTCACCGTTGCTGCTTTAGCTCTCACTGCTTATTTACCGCCTGGCACTTTTATCGTTCAAACTCTACTCACTCGCGATGCAAAGAGGTAACTTAACCAAGAAATAAAAATAAAATAAAATGAAATAAAACGTAGAAGAATAAAAATGTTAAAAGTCAGTCACTAAAAATAGTTTTAAGAAGTCTTTACAAGAGTGTCGAAGCAATCTTGTAAGAAGAAAAAAAATAATAAATTAGTTAACCGCAGGAAAAATCGTGTTGTGCATCTAGCATCAGCCCCACAATTTGTAGGAAACGGAAGTTTTGAGACCACCATCGTGCCGATACCTTATTTCCCGACACCCTCCGGCCTTTTGTCTCTTATCCATTCACCTTCCGCAACTACGCGATCCGGTGTCTCGTTGGCCTTGTACCCTCTGTGAACGCATACACACACACACACACACACACACACACACACATACATATTCACCTCGCACTCTCTGCATAGAAATGAAAAATAGCGAACGAGATGAAAAAGTTGGAAATACCAAGAGAAAAAAGTCGGAAGAAGGTTGAAGCAACGGAGATAAAGGCAGCATCACGAAGACGGTGGTAGGTGGTGGTGCTCCTCGAACAAAAAACAATGGAGAAAAGCGAGAGTTGAAAATTCTAGAAAACACAGGTACGCACAGATACAAAAATACTTTGTGTCATGCTGGAATAAAGCTCTACGACTACATCAACGTTCAAGATAATCCAGAATCTTAGTTTCCTCTCATAGTTCTGTAATTTCCATTTAAAGAGATAGAGAGGTGCTTGTATCAGATTATCATTAGTTTAAGTATTTTCATTCTGAATAACCAAAAACAATTATTGTTTAATTGCGTTACCATAAAAATATTTATTAATTCATAAATCTATTCATATTTACAATTTCAACAATGATAATTCTCATTCCGTCGTACTCCACATTTTCGTTTTTAATTAAACAAATCTTGTTATTATAAAATTCGTATATACCTTCAATACTAAACTCAGTAGTAAATTTATTTTTTAACGACAAATCATTGAATTCCTAGCTTTGTCCAGACAAAGCCAATTGATTGCATGTACTCGAGTAATTAGTGAACGCACGTGAAGTTTTAGTACACAGAAGTGTATGGGAGTGGCTATACGCGTGTGTAGAACAAGTGACGGTTGTGTTCGGTGGTTGAACGTTCTACTCGTGCATACACAAGGGGTTTGGCGAGAGACGTTTTCTCTCGGGGGATGCGCATGCGCTTATGGGGGCGTCAATACATGGGATCACTCGGTACACGCTACCCTTTCTCCGTCCTTAGTCGCACATGGACATCCGTACACCACTTTGCACCGAGAAACTCACTGGTGCACATACACGAACGTACACACACACACGGATTGCCATTCTTGCGTATCACATATATTTCTCGAGGACTTTCGTTCGTGCTTGTGACGGTTGCTTCTATCTGTACCACTATATGTATACAATCGTATAAACCCCATGATTATATAATACGCATATCGTACAGTACAAATGGACTACGACTACCCGGTATGTACGATACCGGAAAAGTCTATACGCTGTGTATGCTTTTCCCGGTGGTTGTTTCAGAGCAGGAGGATATCTTGTGTTTTTGCACCGTGAGCTCGGCAGAAAGGAAAGGATGATTTGTGCCCGGGGCCATCCTGCGGTAGTCGGAGCGAACTCGCTCGCAGATTCCAATTTCGAGAGATCCCAGCAGTGGTACAAGCGCCAGTGGAAAGTTGCTGGCCTGTTCTCATCTAGAGGCAGCCTGGCATATCTTGCTCTACCCGTGTCTCTTGCGAAGCGAAAAAAAAAAAAAAAAAAGAAGACGACGCAGTCTTTCACATTTTTCTCTCCCTTTTTTCTAGAGATAAGGGCCTTACCCTTAGCGGAGCATCACGAAGAAAGTGCTTTCTCATCTGTGAGACGCACAATCCATTTTCTACTCCTCCTTGTGACACACTCATTCAACATTGGAGTGTTTTCAATCAGAAACCAGCTATTTTGTTATCACTGTTGTAACCACAAAATACCTTTTTGTGATTAGAAATAACTACGCAAGGGATTGAAAAAATGTCAAATTGTTTAATCAGTTTGTAATTAAGTCCTCGGAGACTCAATGGTTTTTGTTGGGAATTAAGAGCGTGCATTTTTTTTTCTAAGTACAATGCGCTTGCGTGTAATACATTTTTAATCAATTAAACGAAATACACTTGTTGAACATCAAGGACGAATAGCAAATTGTTGACGATAACCGGAAGTTATTGAGGCCGTCTACCTTGCTATCAAAATTCTTGTGGGAAGCGGAGACTTGGAGGAGCTGTTTGGTATTGATGTTGCATTACCTTGGAGTTTTTCCCACAAGAAAAATTATATGGTGACCAATGGGGATCGTATGTGGATTAGACAAATATTGGAAAACGCTGTACCAAGTATCTGTTGATCAATCACATAACCGATAATCCATTTTTGCTGTCAAAATTGAACTATTTACATCAGAAATGACTTAATGGAAATAATTTCAAACATTAACACATAATCACGACGTGCCAATCATGGAAATATGGAAAGAAATAAATGAATCTCTCAGAGAATTGCATATGGCTGACGAATATTTTTAATTGTATTTAATCAAATTGTGTTTTTAACTAAATATTGGGTAAAACATATTTTTTATATTTAAATGAATAATTAAATTGTAAAAGGTCTATTTTTAATAGTCAAGGGCAGGATACTCGCTTGACGTACCTCACCTATTTAAATGAAGAAAATCATTTAGAGTTAAGTTTTACCAAATTACAGTAGTTTTCATGGTTTTACCATTTATTTTCATAGTTTTCCAGCATCCAAATTCAATGGAAAACAGGATTGCTCCAGATTTTAGGCAATTACCACAGTGAAATTGACCGGATGTTTACTACGAGCTCCAGAGATTTTTGAGGTTAAAACTTATTACGTGGATAAGTTTCACCATGTGCAATTGGTATAGTTCAACAATGTTAGTACGCTGCACAAACATATTTATGTCATACCCATCCAATCTAGCTGAGAACTGCTTTAAAATTTGCCAACGCCTCGCGTTGCTTTAAAATATAAATGGGCAAGGACCAAAGCTTCACTGCTGACAACGTTCCACTTTGGTATTCATGCGAAAGTTTCCTGGTCGCCTCGTTAACTTTACATAAGGCTACGCGCCGCTTGCAAATTTGGGGACTCGACGAACCCTGCAGCGTTGGACCATCCGCAATGTAGGTGTTCGTACTTCTTGCCCTAAAGTCGCTTTTCCAGCACGTGGGTGGATGTAATATATGAACACAGTTGGGAACGATGCCCTTTGCTTACAAACCCAGAACCAAGATGATTCGGAGAGTCACCAGATTCTCGTACTCACAGATCATAAATTCCATAACCCCTGCTCCCGCGGGCCAAGCGTTGAATCATTCATGATAGATACAACGGTTTGTGTTACTTTAGCCCAATTTTGAAACAGCAACGACGAAGGATTATCGAGAGATACGAAATACTAGCAAATACATTTGTAGCGTCAGTGCGGATCAATGACTTATGACCCAAAGGCTGCCTCGCCAGGGCCTTGTTCGGAATCATGCATGATGCGGTCCCAACCAATCATCTTATCTGGGTTTGATAGAGACCCGACAGAGACTTAACACCAGTCCAATCGAATTTTCTCCTTGGTAAGTTTTTTTTTTATTTGAGCGTAGCGTGTTCACGTATCACACTGAGTTCAGAGGACGTGCTTAATCTAAACGCCAACAACGAGGTACCTGATCGAATAAACGTGGGGGAGAATGTCTGTTCAATAGGACAAAGAAGAAACGAGACATTCTTCTCACAATGTACATCCGGCACTGATTTCAATAAATACGACGTCGCTTCACCCGCTGTTCACCCGAAAGACAGTGAAAAGCACTATTTCGTTATCCACGATGGGCGATTCTATCTATGTTGGTATATATTATTCTGCTGGTTGTGATGTGCGCTATTCTCTATCCTTCGTTGGTTGTTCTTCCTTGTTTTCCTATCTCATCTACCGGGAGAATCAAAACGAGTCGAGGAGACTGTCGGGCGCGTTCGCCAGCCCATCCCGTCGTAGTCGGTAGAACAATCACCGGCAGATGCATTTTTATCCGAATATTACCATAAGCCGATTGCGTCTCTGTACGAGTTGCGAAGAAAGGAAGAACGTGGAGATGGAAGATAGAAAAGTGTTCCTCTCATCTTCCAATTTTGTATCTCGTTTCTCCTGCCACTTGTATCACGAGCGCATGGAAATATTGTTTCCATTTTTGTGGCAAATTACGATATTTTCATATTCGTTGAATATATTTTTTTCTCTCAGTTTTATGTATGAACATATAGTTATATCGTTATTCCAGATACCAAAAATTCTATGCGATTCTGGAAGAACAACTGAGTTAACCTCGATCTAATTCGAAGTACTATTTCCAACTTTGTAGTTGTCAAATTATTTATTTTATTTATTTCCGGAAGTTTTCAATGTTTCGTCCATCGGATTAAACAGTTTAACGATTAACCAAACATTTAAATAATGAATTGGCATTTTGTTTAAAGTTTTAATTGTCAAATTGGTATAATACTGAAAAAAGTCCTTGCTGTTTTCTTTCATAATGCAATAAAAAAATAATATTATCAAATCGAAGCAAAAATCGAAAGATTTTGGTAAAATATTTGTCGGAAATAATTGTTATAAAATTTTTTTTGTATATTAACAACTCTACTGTCGGGATGGGCGCGTATCGTAAATTGATATTTTCTGTAACAAGGCCTTTGGGTTTTTATTTTTTTATCCGGCTAGAAGAAGTTTATCCGGTGGTCGACATCCCCGTAAAGTAAATACTAACAGCGTGCGGCTGCTGAGGGCAGGTAGGGGGTTGGAGACCGAGAGAAAGCGGGTGCAGGGGAGGGTGAGAACCCTGGTCTCACAGAGGCAGGAACTTTTTAAGCAAATTAATCAATATCCGCGAGCGCCACGCAACCGGGGAAGTTTACGCGCGTGGAGCTGCTCCAACGAGTGAGGAAACAGGGAAGGAGGAAAAACGTTCCGGCGAGGCGAACATCCGTCCTGCCGTCTAATTTCTTTAAAGTAGTTTGGCAATTTATTATTTTCCAATTTTTCCAAGGGAAGCCACGAAGCGAGTAGAAGCCATTGGGAGGACAAACTTCCGGGTCGCTAGCATACGCCGCACTATTTTTATGGGGTTATCTATCCAATTCTCACGTCGTCTCAAGATTATAAACAATTTTTTTTGCCGTTCCTAAATTCATAAGTTTTCTATATTTCTTTACGAGAAAGAATAATCTTACCCGTTTCAGTTTTATTTTTAAGTGACCGATAGGAGCTAGAGGGGCGTATAATTTTTTTTTTTTTTTACAGAATACGCTTTTCCGTCGTTACGCCATCGAAGATTCAAAAATCGCAAATCGAGAGGACTAACTTCCGGGTCGCGAGCGGTCACCGTACGATGTTTATGGGTTTGCTATCCAATTCCCGCATCGTTTCCAGACTGTAAAAAAAATGGTGTTATCCTTCCTTTAAAAATTCTGTAGGTCTCCTTACGACAAAGAATAATTTTACATAATTCAGCTCTAATTTCAAGTGACCGATGGCAGAAGGAGGTATTATTTTTATCTTTTTTTTTTTTTTTATACCGAATACGTTTTTCCAGCATTACACGATTGAAAAAAAAAATCGCAAATAATAGGTGAGCAACTCCATTGACAGACCAAGCTTTCAGGTTGCTAGCGGTCACCGCAATATTTTTATGGGTTTAGCTAATCAATTCTTACGTCAACTCCAGAGTGTTAAAAAAATTGTATTAATGTCCCTTTGAAAACTCCGTGAGTCTCCGTACGACAAAGAATAATTTGACAGAATTCATTTTCAATTCAAAGTGACCAATGGCAGAAAAGCTTATGATTTTTTACACTCTTCCTCGTTATTGTCCACCTTTCATAAAGCCAATTCCATGTGAAAGTATCTTGATCAATTTCAAGTTGAACAGAAATTTTCAAACGTTGTTAAACATTAGACACGTGATGTTGAAATTTTGTTTCATCGGCTTCTCCGGTTAAAATCTTCGCAATGTAGAAAAATCCGAGAAAAAGAATTTCAGACACAACTTTTTAACCTCAAAATAAGAAAGAGACACTCCCTACACGGTCTACAGAAGAATTTCAACTAGAGGATCTTGTTATATCATTTTAAAAGATTCTTTTAGGAAATACACAGTAGCAATTGTTTATCTGTACATATTGAGTAACATCTATCGTTCATTATTAATTTTTTTCCAATCAGAGAAGAATATAATGAGGCAAGGAAAGTTATCAATACTTTTAGAATGTTTCCGTAATCGTGTGAATGACACTGTGACATTTAATAAAAATCTGAAGAGGACTCTGATCGGAATAAAAACGTCAAGGAATTTACAAAAGGATATTTATTTATTTTTGCTCTTATGCATCGACCGACATTGTCGCAACATTAATAATCGATAGGTGCTAAACGTATCCTGATTCGAAAATTCACAATATTTCAATTTGTCCATTTATTTCAACGAAAATAATATAAAATAATGTGGCTTCCCAGATTTAACGATATCATAAATTGCAATTCGATAGCCTAAGCCATTCTTGAGAGCCAGATCTTAGAATTTTTCAACTTTTTAACATAAATATATCGAAAATTAAATTCTAAACAAATTTTCAACATTTTTCAGACTATTTTGAGTATCCTGACATAGAAATAGAAGAAAATATTTTAACATATCAAACAATTTCTCAATTAGCAAACAAATATGATGTAACAACTTGATTTTACTGTGAATCAAATGTTTAAAGCTTTTATTCAAGAAAATAAATGTCTGAACCACCTTCTTTTCAAAGTTGCAGACTAAAAAATATATTTTGTGCAAAATCGCAGTATATACTCAATGACATTAACGAGTTAGATATAAAATATTACATTGTTGTGCTCATAAAGATTCGTATTAAAGTCGACTAGTTCCTGTGATACGTAAAAAAATTTTATTATCGAAATAAAAAAGAAAAATAATTGCCGTAACACGTAGCTTTCTTTTTACTATAACTTTTCGCATGTTTCCTATTTCCCGAAGAATCTACCGCGACGCACAATAACAGCAACAGCAACAGCTCAGCAACGAATTGCAGCATCAGGCACCATGACCGGAACTGTAAAATAAACAGAACCGAAAAAGTCTCTCTTCGTCGTTACGAAACGGAAGAGAAAGTGAATCGCTTGGTGGCGCAAAGAAATTTGCATAATGGTTCGGAAATCTCTCAGTACTATCGGGATGAAACCGCAACGAGAGGGGTGAGCGCTATTTCGCTTTTCTCGTTTCTCTTTTAACAGCTCCTTTGGAGTCCTTCTTGGACTCGTGCAACTGTGAGAGACCACCGTTTCTCGATGGTTAAACCGGTGGGTTAACACCGACTTCTATTGGTAATGGTGCGCGTACATCAAGTAAGTTTCGTACTAACAAGGATTCGGTATAAATAATCAGAACGCATAATGCTCGAAGAATCTCGAATGAAAGGAAATTGTAAACCAAGTTCAAGATTTCCAACATTTATGAAATTGCATCTGGTATCTCGTTGTCTATTCGAATCCTGTTTAATTCAATAACATTAATTAAACAAATTTCAAGGTGTACAATTGAAAGAAATAAAAGTTGAAAGAAACGAAATTGTTCGTAAACTATTAATAATGACAAAAATTAATTATTCACCCATGCGAATATTTTTATAAATACCGTAACAACCTTTGATAGTGTTTCACTATGAAAATGATCCACGCAATTATAAAAATTGTCGTATGGACTAATAATTAACAACTGTAACACAATAGTCGTCAGACCTACCACCATTTCTCCGAATGCATTGACTAATTTATTTCAAAGTTTTTATGTATAACGAACTTGTACAAATTTATCCAAAAAAACTATTATAACTTTCTGAATTGAAAGTAATTTTCATCTCCTATCCTTCCATCGATGGGGCGGGTGGGGGTAGGGGTTCAGGGGAAGGAACCTAACCGTATCAGACGAATAATAATTCTTGAGAATATAAACTGCATCGCTACTGAAAGATAATAATTATTTCATTTCTTTTTGTCTATAACGAGTTGTCTTAAAAATCGTTTGAATAAAAAAAAATATTTATTATCAAATTCGACTTGATCGTACAATGATTACGGGAAATGATAGAAATTTTGCATTTAACATTGTTCATCAGGCACTCCGAGGTACGGAGTTAATTAATTAGAATTTTCATTTTCGTATACTTGGTTCGTGCAACCTCAACCCAAGATTGAGTCGTTGGTTAGCTTCTACTAATTTTCAGCTGCTCCGCTTCCATCGGAGGGAAGGGGGGTGTAACTCAAGGGTAAGGAACCTGCGATGTATCAATCGAATAATAATTCTTGAGAATACAAATTGCGTCGCTACCGATAGATAATAATTATTTCATTTCTTTTTCTCTATAACGAGTTGTCTTAATAATCGTTTGATTAAAAAAAAATGTATTATCAAATTCGACTTGATCGTACAATGATTACGAAAAATGATAGAAATTTTGCATTTAACATTGTTCATCAGGCACTCGGAGGTACGGAGTTAATTAACTAGAAATTTCGTTATCGTGTACTTGGTTCGTGCAACCTCAATTCAACGGCGAGTCGGTGGCTAGCTTCTACTATTTTCATATAGCCTTTCCTCGAGTTTTCTCGAAACTAACGACTGCAAAGCACGCCCGATGTTTAAGCGTGAATAAAAGCTAACAACGGTGGTACGTACGTGAGTACAAACGTAGGTAATACGTACACACTGAGTGAGGAAACACGCGGCCGAAGCAACTTTGGACTAACAAGGGTGTAGGTATGTAAATCTTCGTTCTGTACCGCGTCCGTGTCGGTCTTCTCTGCTTTTCTCATTCGTCCTCTATAACTATATACGTGTACTCTCTAGCTCCCTCTTTCTGCTTCACTTGCCGCCCTCTAGCCTGGCGTTCTTCCGAGACGCACTACGATGCGCGTCGAGGGGTTGCCACGCAAGAGAAAGAGTGAGCGAGGCAGTCAGTTTTAACCCTTTTATGTGCTCGGTGCTATCGATTTTTAGAGCTCGAGACAAGCGCCCGGTACGGCATCTGGGGGCTCTCGGTCTTGCTCACGAGAAAAAGAGTGAAAAAGCGAGAGAATGAGTACTACGCCCATGTGCCTTCGGCTACTCCTCTTATTCGACAGAGAGTCCGGGGTAAAGGGGGGAGGGGCAGTCCACCCGCGACGACTCGACGATCTTCTCTTCCTCTTTCAGTGTGCATGCACCCTCACCGCACCCTTTTTCCATCCGCCGCCCCCCCCCCCCCCTGTCATGCTTTTCTTTTTTTTCCTCCACTCGTCTGTGTGCGCCTCTGCCCTTCTTCCATTCCTCTTTTTTTCCATTTTTTTCTCCATGCTTGTCTTTCAACGCGACTCGTCTATCGTCGCACGTTCCTTTGTCATCGTGTCCTCTTTGACTTCACTCTCTACAATCATTGAGAGGACGCGCAGAACAGATATAGCAGGGTGAAAGCAGAGGAGGGTCGGTGAAGGATGTAGGAGATGCCTGAGAGCGAGGACGAGGTCCTCCAGCATGAAAGTGTCTTCACGATACCCACGTTTTAACCCTTGTCGCGTGAACCCTCGCACTCGTTTTCTAACCCCTTCGAGTACTGTTTCTTGAAGGGTTAAAAGAAAAAATTGCTGAATGCCTTGAGGTTAAATTATTTTGAAACTTTACTCCTTCTAGCGATTGTCACATATTTAAAACCCAAAAAAATACATAAATTTCCAATTTCAATTTACGTTATTGAATGAAAAATACAAACACTGCCAAAGTTACGAGTCAAAGTACCTTCGACTTTTTACAATTAATGAAACAACAGAGTTTACATTTTATTGAAGAGAAATAAAATTTTATTTACATTTTCCCAGCAAATAGAATGTGGCATCGATATAACGACTCACAATTCATTTTTTGAATATTTTTCATCAAAATAATTAAACAGACAATGAGAAAACTGTCGATTAATAAATTTAAATGAAGAAATTTAATTAAGAAAATATAATAAAATAATAAATAATTATTCGCATATTTTAGTCGAGAGATTTCTCAATGACGAGCAAAACTCACGAATATAATATATGAATAATTATTTATAAATTAACTATTGTTTGTTAATTCAATTTGGTTTTTTTTTCTTTTCATTGCCGAGTTTTTTAATTTTTGAAAGATTATTCTTATTTCTTTCATTTCAAAGTAAGAACGCATCGTCCGCCGTCACGAATAAGCTCATACAATTGGTTGTGTAGCCCCCGGCGTGAGATAATGGTAATTCGTAACGTCCCAGCTGATCGACCAATGTGATGTGAAGTTAGCAACACTCGCATCCACATTTTTGAATAACGGTCGTGGTCGATTCGATAAGATACGAAAAAGAATTATCATAACTTTCTTAAGAGTCATTTATCTTCGCGAAAACTTAACGAATGTCGGAACATCATAAAGAAACAACCGATGCACAGGGTCATTGAAGTATTCTACCGAATTGTGTCAATAGATGTTTCGTTGTTTATACAAACATCGATAACAACAAATCGAGATGAGATCCACAGATCAACATGCAATGCAT